>CM020512.1:22315904-22420904 GCA_009823395.1 Thamnaconus septentrionalis | reverse complement strand
CATCTAATCATCATCATTGAAGATACTTCACTGAGAACACAGGTTATTATTAGAATACTAATGCGTTGAAAGCTGAAAACTGTCTTATGATCCAGTTTCACCGCTGTTATTTTCTCCTTCCAGCCATAATATGAATCTCTGATTGTTTGACTTCACTAAGAACTTGGCTGTGAATTATTTATAAATTGAACACTGGCGCTTAAACACTCGGGAGATTTGTCAAAGATCCACAAGATGATGGTAGGCCAGAGGTTGATCGACGTGTCTAACCCTGCACTCCTAATTAAAGTGTCAGCTTCGTGTCCAACAAGCAGGCAGCTTTGTTTCTCTTTGCAGGTTTGTTTCACTGCACCACTGACAGTTTGTCCACACAGTTTGGTGGTGAGCGATACGCAAACAGAATGCTGAAAAAACAAAGGGCGGTCTAATGCACCACAACAACCAATGAACAGCTGACAGCCAGCCAAGGTTACCTGTTTGCAGTATCAGGAGACGTGTCCTCAACTGGCAGTTTGTTACACTGGAAGCTGTAAAGTTTTAGTGCAGGGTGACGTGAGTACTTCCAGAGAATGCAGAACACATCACACTGCCAAGAGAGATAAAAATGATGACTTATGAATGAACAATGCAGTGGCCTTCTTACACAACAGCTCAGCTGGTCAGTGGTAGTCAGGACGACGTTCACTGGAAACATTGCTTATTTTGATACCAATTATTTAAGATCAAGCTTTGACCACATGGGATAAAGTTCATGCACAGACTGCAGTAGTGATGACTCACAGCATCATCATCAGTTATTAGCAATAAACAGAAGTCGCGCCAAAACAAAGCCCAGCAGAACAGCACTGTAAATGTTCAGGGATGTTTGTAATGTGCTAATGGCTGATCTATTAGTGTGATGTGTACACACGGACCAACTCACTTCCATTGAATATTGACACACACTGGCGTTCAGTTGAACTCCTGTCCTGCTGCCGGCGCTGATACCCGGGTGACACCTAGTGGTCAGTGCAGTCACAAACAACTTGAGAAATGACACGAGAGCCCCGAGTACATGTGGATTGACACGTTTATAACCGAGTACAAATACAGTACAAAGTAGCAGGAGAAGTGCAACAAGCTTTAATAAATATCGTTTCAATTAAATATTACCGGTAATAAATAACAACACTCAAATAAATAATCTCACACATTGAAATATAAGGAAGGATAAGGGCCAGAGACACAGAGGTGGGAGATGGCAGAGCAGCAGCCTCTCACTGCAGGTCAGGTGACAAATATAACCATTAGCAATAACCGTCTGTCAATCATCATCACGGCTGTCATTAGGAATGAAGAACAAATACATTCACAAAGAAATCCCCTTCGATATGCATGTACACACCAACGTGGTGATATGGCTCGTGCAAAAAAATGCACCTCATCTAAAAGTCACCAAGGGAAGGCAGGTGAGCAGGACTTCACCTCAAATACCAATGTTAATAAGTGTTTGTGCCTGGGATTGCTGTATTATTAAGGCAAATGTTTTCTGGAGTCAAATTTAATTTGTTTCAAAAAAATCTATAAAATGTCTTTATGACTCATCACACTTTGGGTGAACTTGAACAAGACCAAACACTTTGAGTTTGTAGTTTTGCAGACAACAGAAGGAAAGACTTTGTGTTGGAACCTGAATGACTGGAGGCTGTGTGAGGGTCTGCAGGTCAAGGAACAAAAAGTCTGGCCGGGGGTCTTACAGCAACTCTCTTAGGACAAACTACATCGCGGCCAAACAGGTGGATAGATATAATTTCATCTATATATAATCATAATATGGTATTATATATAGCTATATTATAACTATCCATCTCTATCTGTTTGACTGCGATGTCGTTCATGTGGATGTAGTAGATATAATATGCTTATATCTATCTATATATAATCATATTATCATAGCCATCGTTCGTTCCTTTGTGATGTAGTTTGTCCTAATAGAGTTGCCGTATTTCGCCGGACCCCCGGACAGATTTTCTACCTACCGGCTTCACTCAATGTAAACTGTGGGTCAGTGTATGGTAGTGGCTACAGTCCTGGCTATAGGTCCTGGTGCAGGTTGCTGTGGGCGAGCGGCTGCTGCTGCTGCTGCTGCTGCTGCTGCTGCTGCTGCTGCTGCTGCTGCTGCTGCTGCTGCTGCTGCTGCTGCTGCTCCATGCCTGCTGCCTGTGATTGATGCTTCTGAGCCACCAGTCTCTGGTAGCGGGCCTGCTGCTGCTGGTCTGGGTCCACGTTCACCCAGCTGTTGGCCAGCCACTTGAGGCCGCGCCTCAGCGGGCAGTCGCCGTGCAGCGAGTACTCGTCCAGCTCGCCCATCCAGCCTGCAGCAGGGAAAGGAAGAGGCGGTCACCTCTAACACCACGGAGCCGTCAATCAGACTCTGAGTCTCTTGACGACACGACTGTACAATTAGAATTCTTATACAATACTTTATTTGATCTGTTAGCACTGTGTTCTCCCATCATATTATCATCTACTTATTATTATTTTTTTGAAACACATGACTGAGTTGAGCCACAAGGAAAAAGAGGAAATAGCTCAAAGAACCCCTGGAAAAGGGAAGGTAAGAGAACAACATGTGGGTAATTCCCTTGACACATTTGATCCTCCGGTTCAGTTCTGGTCCAGACTGGAACCATCAGCTGACGATGACAAACTTTGTGTGACAGAGCCAGTGTTGGGATTAAAACGGAGGACAAAGCGTTCCCGTCTTCAAATCCTTTCAATGGGATCAAAGCCGACTCGACGCTCTGATCAAACACTGTAGGAGCGCAAGAGAGAAGCAGGTGGCGACGTCTGACCTCTTCCATCAGAGAGGTGGTTGTACCACAGCAGAGCCGTCCCAGCGCTGGGCTTCACTCTCAGGTTGCCCCTGTCGCACGTCTCCTGGGTGTCTGTCAGATCAACTCCATCCTGGTGCAGAGCCTGCAGCGCGCACACACACACACACACACACACACACACAGCAGGGTCACCTGACCTCCTAGTTTCCATCACTAGGATCCAGCAGCAGCACAGACCCACAGGCTTCAAGTCCTCAACTATTAGTCCTATTATTATAGAGGCTGCAGCTCCACAATGAGGTTACCACTGTACACACACACACACACACACACCTGCTCTTCATAGGTTCGGTTGTCGGCCACAGGGAAGGTGGTCTCCCCTCCTTCCTCCACGGCGCTGAGGGAGAGCTGCATGGTGAGGTACCTGCAGTGTGATGAGCGGAGGAGGCAGCAAATCATCTCCACAGCCTGTAGACCACTCATCCACCATACAGAGGAACATCGCAACAGTCTCATGGAAACACTGGTGAAGGTGCTGGCTGACGATCAGGTGCAAGTCAAGTAGAAATCTGCACCTTCAGTGCATTCCACAACTGAGGTGAGCAGATATCAAGAATATGTTCGTGCAAACACAAGCATAAAAAAAGCACAAGCGTGTTGATGCCAACCTGCAGGAGACCTCGGTCAGCGTGGACGAGTTTCCCGCCAGCCGAGTGTGTGAGCAGGCAGTGTCGGCGCGGGCGGGGCTGCTGTCGTGGTGGGCGTGGCTGAAGTCACCCTGCTCGTAGCGAATCACCTGCAGCGGCTCGCTGAGCTCCAGCAGCGCAGCAGGCAGGCGAGTCAGGCTGATCACTCTGAAGAAACACAGGAGAAGCAACATCACATCATCTTCCAGCAGAGGAACCAGGGAGCAGGCAGGTACCACCAGGCAGGCCGGTACCACCAGGGAGGTAGGTACCACCAGGGTGGCAGGCAGGTACCACCAGGCAGGCAGGTACCACCAGGTAGGTAGGTACCACCAGGCAGGCAGGTACCACCTGGGCGGCAGGTACCACCAGGCAGGCAGGTACCACCAGGGCGGCAGGTACCACCAGGGAGCAGGCAGGTACCACCTGGGCGGCAGGCAGGTACCACCAGGGAGCAGGCAGGTACCACCAGGCAGGCAGGTGCCACCAGGTAGGCAGGTACCACCTGGCAGGCAGGTACCACCAGGCAGGCAGGTACCACCAGGCAGGCAGGTACCACCAGGCAGGCAGGTACCACGAGGCAGGCAGGTACCACCTGGCAGGCAGGTACCACCAGGCAGGCAGGTACCACCAGGCAGGCAGGTACCACCTGGCAGGCAGGTACCACCAGGGGGGCAGGTACCACCAGGTAGGTAGGTACCACCAGGGTGGCAGGCAGGTACCACCAGGGTGGCAGGCAGGTACCACCTGGGCGGCAGGTACCACCAGGCAGGCAGGTACCACCAGGCAGGCAGGTACCACCAGGCAGGTCAGGAGCCACTGGTACACCTCCACCTGTGCTCACCTGTTCCTGAGTGAGCGCAGCACGTGGTGGGACCCCGGGCCCTGGTAGAGCCACGTGTGTTTGCTCCTCTGCTTGAATCCAGACTGCAGCTTCCTGCCGGGCTGCGGTGCAGAGAGCCTGGACAGCTCGAACACACGGCTGAAGTCTTCAAAGGTCAGCGTGCCTGGAGGGGAAGGAACACACTCTCATCTGAAAGCACACTGACAACACACTGCAAAGTCTACGCTGAAAGGAAGCACTGCAAAGTGATGAGGGAAGATGAAATTCACTGGAACATTAAAGTGATTGATTGCCATTTTAATTCACCGCCCCCTCCACTCTCTGACACACACGCACACACACACACACACACACACACACTGTGGGAGAGACCACGCCCAGCCTCAACAATGACTCTGTGATGCCAGAGAAGATGTGAATAAAAGCTTTGAGAATTATGAGGTTTTGATGAGATGGGCCGGGCCACATCGGGTCACCGCGTCACACTGACCTGCCCACCTGACACTGAGCAAACCCACAGTGCAGTCTGGTTGATCGACAAACACCAGCCGACGGCTTCACCGTCTCTGCTAGCGTAGCAGGTTGTTGCTTCTATCGGTTTAATTGCATTCTTAGAAGACAGTGTGAGCAGAACACGACTGACGCACATCCAGACTGAAGGAAGCTGCACAGTCCTGCTCATAAACGCCACTACATATGTTTCTTACGGGTCCCACGGTGAGCCAGTGAGCCCAGTGTTTGAGGCCGGATCACTGAGCAACACTCAGTCAGCCTCTGCTCTTCCAGCCCCCAGGCTGCAGCTCTCCACCAGCTTTGATTCCCCACTGCACCCCTGCTGCCATCTGTCTGTCTGTCTTGGACATGCAGCCCACTGACGCACTGTAATGTCTACAGACTGTTCACGTCATCCACATCACACAGAGTGACGACCAATAAATCCCTACACAGCAAGGTCTGTGTGTTTTCCAAGTTGAGATCCCGGTGTGGCACATTATGAGAAAGGACCTCCAGTGAGGAGAGATGCTGCCTTCGACAGGAAGTGTCTCACTAGGCACTGGGAATGTTTCCACACAGAACCACTTCCTGCCTGGACCTCCTGGGACAGAACAGAGAGCCTCTCTGATGGTCTCTGGTGTCCCTTGCTGTCTGTTTACAAACACACCTCCTCTCTTTCATCCCCACACGCTCGTCTCAGTTGCTCATGACTGACAGATAACAAACACTGAGCAGTGAGTGGGGGGTTTTCATTGTGAAGCGACGACGCCACCCAGCTGCGGAAACAAGCAACACAACTGAAGGAGAGAGAGAGAGGAACCACACTGACCCGTCGGGCAGGAGTCCAGACCCGTCAGAATCTGTCGCAAGTTCTCTGGGTTCAACCACGTTCCATCCTGAGAGCGGGAGTGACTCACAATCTGGGCCGCAACAACAACACAACACAACACAACAAGAAGAAAACATTAACACCAATGTGGCACATTGTGACACATCAATTCCACTGCTCTGAACCCCCTCCTCCTCCAGTCACCTCCTGCTTCTGCAGCAGTCCGTCCTGGTTGAGGTCCAGCAGGCTGAAGACCTCCTGGGTGCTGAGCGACAGCAGCGGCTGGCTGGAGTCCTCTTGACCCCGGCGGGCTGCCGTAGTCTGGCTCTCCATCAGACCCTTGAGCTGCGCCAGCTGGACCACCACGCGGCACTCCTCCTCCGACAGGAAGCCCTGGATTTCTGAGGGACAAGGAGGAAACATCCACTCGTATACAAATAAATGAAATGAAATATTTGAGTGTTTTAATCCGGTTTGCTGAGGTGAACTTTTATCAACGACAGTTTCGGTGCAGGCAGCTTGACACCCCGCTGCTTCTCCAGTCACGGTGTCAGGAGTGCAGCACTATTCAAATGCGACTCCTACTAAAGACATTAGCAGCTGGCCGTTGACCGGGCTGGCTGACGAGATCAACCAATGGGACGACTCTTCACGCCTCCCCGTCAGAGGGAAGCCAGGTGCTTGATCAGCTCTTCTCCTTCCTCTAATGTGATCGGTGCGTCTGGCTCCTCCAAACACCTCCGTCACACCATCCATATCATCAGGTACTCAACACTGCAGAGGCCTCCATGGCACCAACACTGTTGTCTAATATTAAACACGGGCAGTAAAACTTCTCCCCATCTGTTGCTCCCCTGAGAGCAGTTGGTGGTTGTATCTTTGCTCACAGCAGCCAGGAGGAGGTGGGAACCCTGACATCTCCCAGGAGACACAATCACCCCAAGCCATCTTCATCTGGAGGCAATACTAAAGCACACAACACTCCGTGTGTGTGTCATGTTTTACACCACTTGAAGAGGTTTCCCATGAGGATCTTAACAATCAAAACTGTAGCGACCACAGTTTCCTCAAATCTAGAAGCGGCGGCAGCAGGAGATCAGGACGTGAGAGCAGCAGGCAGCTGACGGAGCTTCACTGCATGACAGCCATTCAGGCTGCAGACACAAAACCAAAATGACCCACAAGCCACCTGACTGACTGACTGACTGACTGACTGGACTCATCCTGCTCTAGTCAAACACACTTGAATCTTCCTGCTGCTCTTCCTTCCTTCTTTCCTTCCTTTCTTTCTTTTGTCTGACTGTTATTTTGCCGTCTGCTGATCTATGGCAGGCACTGCCACTTTTACTTTTCACTGCATACCCAGCATGAGCACGTGATGAATAAAGATGTTGAATGTTGAATCTCCTTTCATGTCTCTCTCCACACCTCCCCTCATCGCTCCCTGGCCAAGTGAGTGTCGCCGCCCACTATAAAAACACCTCTCCTTCCATCCTCCCCTGCACTGCCACACAGGGAGTCGCTGCACTCAGGAGGGATCATCATTCCTTCACCAACATGCCGGCAGTCTCCTGCTTCCATCTCATCTCAAGGAAATCCTCCATCTCCATCTCCATGCTGCTTCTTCTGCTGCTGCTCGCTGGGCCCGTCCTTCCCTCTGCGGCTGCTTCAAACCGGTCCAGGCCGGAGAGAAGTAAAGCGAGGTCTGAGGCCAAGGACGAGGCACGTAGCCAGGACAACAGCCCCACTGCATCATGGGGAAGCTCTGAAGGCGCGGCTGGCCTGAGCTCAGTCTACTCTGTGGGTGAAGGAGGCCTGTGGGAGCCCAGGAGCTCGTCTCGCTGCGTCCCCGTCCCGCACAGCATGGCCCTGTGTCGGGACGTCGGCTACGACACCATGAGGACGCCCAACCTGCTGGGCCACCGGTCGCCACAGGAGGCGCTGCAGCAGAGCGCCTCCTGGCTGCCGCTGCTGCACCGCCAGTGTCACCCTGACGCTCGCATCTTCCTCTGCTCCCTCCTGGCTCCCGTCTGCCTCCAGAGGTCAGTGTTCGCCGGTGCAACGCTCGGGAAATAATACAGCATTTACAGTTACTGAGAACATGAAGACTTTTGAGTCCTTTAAATGACTGATGAATTGTTTTAGATCTTCTTCTCTTCAGAGCTGAGTTTTCAAAATGTAGCCCGAGTGAACCCTCCCCTCACAACTGATGATCAACACTGGCATGATGGCGTCAGCTCCACTGAGCACCGCCAGTGTTTCCCAGGTCACCTCTGACTGTCTTGACAACAATCTTTCCTCATTTCTTAAAATGACCAAAGCCAATGGTCTCATTGACAACAATGAGTCATCCTGAAGGTGGAGGCAGCACCGTATGGCTGCTACTTCACACCTCGCTGGTGCAAAGTCACTGGAGAGCTTTGAGATAAAGACCCTGCTTTCACAGAGAGCCAGCTGTGAAGCCGCTTTCCTCACAGCTGGGCGACTGTGACTATGGAGGGAGAGCGGGTTGGCGGTTCAAATCCCGCCCCATCCTAGTCTGTCGTTGTGTCCTTGGGCAAAGACACTTAACCCTAAATTAGTGAGGCAGCAGCCACCCACTGGTGTGTGAATGTGTGAATGGGAGGCCATTGTAAAGTGCTTTGGGGACCCGTGCTGTATAAGTGCAGTCCATTCACCATTTACAGCTACGGCTTCCCGTCACTTTCCTCTTTCTCCCTCCACTAGGTTTATTTCCCCGTGCAGGAGTTTGTGTGAATCAGTTCGAGACAGTTGTGCGCCCATCATGAGTTGTTACGGCTCCGCCTGGCCACACATCCTGAGCTGCCAGCGCTTTCCTGCTGACCACCCCATGTGTATTTCTGCTGTGACAAACGGCTCAGTCCTGGCAGGTGAGGTAGCCACGACCAGGAGCTACTTTTTTTGGGATTATGATTATCGTTGTTATCATTAGAAGGATTCATTTAGTGCTTTGATTATTTCAGTGCCTCCGGCGAGCTGCCGAGACTGCGAGCTGGAGGAGGCCTCCTCTGCAAAAGCAACGCTGGAGGCCTTTTGCCGGAGTGATTTCGGTGAGTATCAACAGCCCTCGACCTCAGCGGTCCTTCCTGAGCCATTTTTACATTGAACAAAGAGACATTGCTGATGAAAAAAAATATTAGAATATCTCTGTAATGGGAGGCACAGTTTTCATTTGACAAGCTTTCAAAATTGGGGCTGTGGTTGTAATTATGGAGCCACGGCAAATTGTTTCACATTTAAAAAAAAATCCCCTGACACACCACCAAGCAAAATATTATCAGATGACATTTTTTAGCCTCATGATGACAATATAGTCTCTTCATTTATTTCTCCTCACTCAGTGTGAAACCTCTTTAGATGCTCACTAAGTTGATATCCTGGCAGGAAAATAGTCTCTCATTCCTTTCAAAGCGTTTTTTTGGTGTTTTTTTTTTTTTAGACCAGTGAAGTGAAATTGGATGATTTTCCACAGCACACCTGACATTATCTCACAGTACACCAGTGAGGTTGAAAAACACTGCTCTACCTCATGGCCTCTGGAAACTTGAGTGCATGATGTAATGAAGTGGTTTCATGCCAATCACCCTCTTTTTTCTTTTTTTTAAAAAAATGCCTCCCTCTGCAGTCGTAAAGCTTCGCCTGCTGCGGCTCAAGTCCAGCCCGCTGAGCCCCTCTCGGTTCTCCCTCGCCACCAAGCTGGAGGTTCTGAAGCACGGCCCCCTGCTGGGAGGGCAGATCCGCCCTCGCCTGCAGCTCTGGCTGCAGAGGGACGCCACGTGCGTCAGGAACATGGCGCGGCAACACCCGCGGGGCGGGACCTTCCTGGTGACGGGCGCCGTGCAGGGCGGCCGCCTGCTGGTCAACAGGGCGTACGCGTGGCACAGGCCGGACAAGAACTTGAAGGCGGCTGTGCGCAAATGGAAGCAACACAGATGCAGGAGCTAGTCGGCGTGCGAGCTGATAGTAGAACAACAACAATAGATGTGGAAATGGTGTAAATAGCTACAATTTTTTCAAAATGTGTCAAGCCTTTATGATTCACTATGCGCCTTCCTCTCTAGCCACTCACTCACACCACTGTCCATCCAGGAAATAACAAGTGTTGACAAGGGAATAAGAACACGTGCGAGCTGTGAGGGAATATCTACTGTACATATCTGCAACATGTTTTCTTCCATGACAGATGAGTCAATGATGTCTGCAGCGTACGCACCAAACAGCAGGGGCTTCAGACTGACTGTCTTCATCTCGTGTTTTCTTCCGGGCACAATGGACACCTGCTGAACGTGGCCAACCTGTGCATAGACAGGAAGGGAATATTCACATCAAAGAGTGTATCAGTCGTGCTAATGACGCATATCATGACTCTAACAATACTGTAAAATAAACTTCAGCGTGGCATAATGGTGCCTTCACAAATATGGAACCCTTTGAATCTGAGGTGTACATCTGGACTGGCGTTGCATTCTGATGGGATGACTGCCGCTGGTGTCAGGTGGCTATTTGGATAGTGGCTGTATTCTAAAAATGAGTTATTCTTTAATAACTGGGGAAGACAATGAAACTTTTCTTCTGCTGAATAACTGTATTTAAAAAAAAACAAAAAACTAATCCACCGTTGAACTGACAAGTGAGTACTTAGATGCTATTCAGAGTAGTAGCAGTAATAGCAGTAGTAGCAGCAGTAGTCATTGAGAGGCCAATGTTGCATGCAGAAAAAAACAAAACAAAAGTGAACTCCTCAAACCGATGCACTACCACAAAGCTCCTCCAACGTGCACCATAAAACTAAAGGTTTTAGCGATGCGTGTTTTACCCGTATCCCCTCAAAGCGGTGCAGGGTGAAAGTGTGACTGTCCTCCATCACATGCAGCTCCTCGGACTCCACCGGGGCGGGATGGAGGGGCGGCGGCGGCGGCGGGGGGCTCTCGCTGCCGCTGTCCAGTGCCGAGGCGACCCTCTCCCCGCTCATCACCTCCGGGGAGACGTTGTAGTAGTGCACGTAGAGCAGCAGACCGATGACATTGAGGATGTACAGGTGGAAGAAGACCATGACTACGACGAAGTAGGCCCTGGAGCAGATGCTGCTCCTCTGGATGTGCAGGCGGGTCGGGGGCCGGTAGGGCGGCAGGAAGGAGGGCAGCGGGTCGTCGCTCTCGAACTCTTCCTGCTCCTGGAACAGCTCGGCGCTGGCTTCCATTGTGACTAGCGGCTCGGTCGACTGAAATGGGACTGCTTACTGACGACGTCTCGCCGAGTGTTGACACGGTGCACCTAGTTAGCAGCTAGCCAAGCTAGCTCAGCCACAACACGGAACCCACTGGCAGGATCCCGGGGTTTTTTTTTTTCATCCGGAAATAGACTCCGGCGTCTTCTCAGTCTTTACCCAGAAAACAGGGGCAGTTCCGGGTGAGAACACCACGCACGGTGACAGTCGCTATCCCCAATAAATAGACGTGTCATCATCATTGACAGCGCCCGACTAATCCCGTGTTAGCCTAGCGGCTAAGTGCGCTGCTGCCCCTGACAACCTAACAACCAGCATCACCGCCTCCGCCTTCTTGTTTTATGGCGGTTGGAATCCAGCGAATTGGTGCATTACCGCCACCTTCTGTTCGGGTGTGAAACAGATGTAAGGTTTGCAATCTAAATCCAAACATATACCCTACATACTAACCACCAACCCAAGACAAAAAAACAAAAATAAAACCAAACCTTATCCTGCTTAAATTCCCTACCAAAGTGCCCAGCTGCCAATGTTCTACCCCTACTTGTCCATCAGATTCTACAATACACAACTTAAGAAAGCTATCAGTATCGTCTCTCTGCATCTCATACTTCCTATAACTCATCACTCCATGCTCCACTGACTCCTCCTCCTGACACACAAACCTGTCTGATGTTTAGAGTTTTTTTTTTTAGTGAGCAGTGCCCCAACTTTAATCTATTCAACACAACACAACCTGATTGACTTCAAGCAGGTGGCGCTACAGGGTGGCTGGAATAAGAACTGAGCAGCGCCCTCTAGTGGTTGCTCAGTCTACCGAAGTTTCTGAATATCTACAGCGTTGGAGGAAATCGCTCAAGCAATGCTGCCAGGAGGAAGTTCACCATGAAAACTAAAGGATTGAAGGTTTGTGCTATACACAACTCCACATTATTCATATTGTATTAGGAGTAAACACTGTGAACGAGAGAGTGAGTTCGGTTCGGTGGTACTGGCTAAAGGAAATACTCCGTGTTTTCTGCTGTACCCACATCTGTCCAGGTGGTGGCAATAAACACCACGGGGGGGTCGACGTCCCAATTCAACTGCGTTTGCTTTTTCAACCGTGATTTCTGACGTCATTTGCTTTGGGTATCCCGGCATTCCACTTGTTTGACTGTATCGTTGTTGTCATTTCTGTGTGCTTGAGTTAAACTAAAGCACCTTTCATACGAAAAGAAACAAACCAAAAAAAAAAAGAACAAAACAAAACCTCCACCTTCAGGAGATGGTCCACAAAATGACATGAAGCATTAGGCCCTGCTGACTGGACCTAAATCCTTGCACGTCGCCTTTAACTATCATTTGAATTAATCCAGTTGAGTCAACCCAATCACCCACTCCTATTCTGCCCATTAATCTGGACAGACGTGGATTAATCCATCATGTATCCCCCACCCCCCACCCCCCTTGGATCTGAGAAACAGTTCAACAATATTAACCGACATCCAGGTTGGAATAAAAAAAAAAATCATGATCATGAATTAACACCGAAACAGTGTTTTATAAACATTGTGTGTTTTTAGTGACATCATGCAGCATGCAGAGGGGATTCCTCCCCTTTCATTTCAGACTGTGTGAGCAGGGATTATTTCACCCGGCGACCCCCCACTGCCCACTCACAAAACCAGTTGGGTTGGGGGGGGGGGGTCGCGAGAGGGGGGCGTGACGCACTCACATTCAAAATCTCTCCGTCGCTCTCTCTCTCTCTCACACACACACATATGCAAACACAAACACGCGCAGCCTCGTGCGCGTGCACGCACGCACGCACGCCTTGCGGTGTTTTCCGGGATCACGCCACTGCTTCCACTTGGGATCCACAGCAGCACAGCAGCAGCAGCAGCAGCGGCAGCACAGCAGCACAGCAGCACAGCAGCAGCAGCAGCAGCGACATGGCCGATTACCAGCGGACGGGACGCCGCCGCAGCCGCCTCTGAGAACCAAAGTAGCGACGACGAAGGACCCAGGAGGACCCAGGAGGAGCAGCCGGAGCAGGTCGAGGACGATGCGGGCGCGCGGCACTCGGGACGCGGCGACGGACGGCCCAGCGCGCGGATAAAGAGATTTCTTGCGCGGAATCTGCCCGAGTTGAAGAGCAAAGTAGTTGGAGGAACTTTTGCCGCAGTGGAGCCACATCATCCCGGAGCGAGACACACACAAGTGGAACAATAGTCCCCTGCAGCAGCAGCAGCAGCAGCAGCAGCACACACACACGGCAGCAGGCAGGTCGGTGGTCGCGCGCTCTCCTCTCTCTCTCCGTGTTTGTACCTTCAGCCAACCTTCACTCCATCACTTTGTTCGGTCTTTCAATCTGTGATCGTGTCGACGACCAAACTGAAACAACAAGCGGCGGACAACACGGTCGTCCTATCACCTGACATTGCAGGTGGGCTCGTGCAATCAGAACGCGGCTCGGTGGCTGCTTCCTGTGTGTGTGTGTGTGTGTGTGTGTGTGTGTGTGAATAAGGCCGATAGCGCCAGTTTATTCCTGAACCGAGCAGCACACTGAGTCCTGTAGACACACACACACACACACACACACACACACACACACACACACACACACACACACACACACACACACACAGTAATCACCTCAAAGAGCATTCAGATGACTTCATAGCAGTTGAAGGTAGCCTAGCTGCTGTTGCCTTCACGGACCGTTCTAGACATGCTTGGCTTTGGGCTCGCGCAGACGCGCACTTTGTGTACGTTCGCGGTCGCGGGGTCGTAATGACCCTAAAACCCGCCGTTATAACGCCGACGTTGACACTGGGACGAGCCCAGCGCGGTGGTCGGCGAGTTTCTCTACTGGTGTTACGGCGATTTCTGCCTCCCCGGCGAGGTGAGGGGCGCGCACACGAAGCAGAGACTGCCAATCCCGGCTGCCTCAGGCGTGAGTTTTCAAATATACGCAAGCAAAGTTAAAGGGACATCGAGTGTTTGTTGTTGTCCTCCTGCCCATCGACTCGTTTTCAAGCCATTGTCCGTGATTTGTTGCCTGTGATCTGCAAACTTTTTTTTTTTCTTCCCCAGTTTGCATTTGTACAATCTGTATGGGTGTTATACAAATGCATATCTATGTGGGACATCCTGACCTGCCTTACAAATTGCCCTCAACTGTTTTTTTTTTTTTTTTTAAAGGGCAATGCTCCCTCTGTCCCGCTGCACCAAAGCTGCTCCCACCAAGACCTCAGTCAGTGTATGACTTGGCAGGATTGCCGCCATGCAGCATTTCTCGCACTTTCATCTAAAGTGATTACAGAGTCGATGCGATATCGGGTCAATCAATGAGTGTGCGTCAACTGATGGAAACGCATCCAGGAGTCGGTCCGGTGACAGTCCGGCGCAGATAAACAGCTGACAACAGTTTTAGGGCAATGTGAAAGTAAAGTCAGGGTGGTGTTTCTGTTATAACAGGGACGTCACTTCCTGAGTAAATGAAGAAAGTGTCAACGTGTTGGCGCTCTCCATGTAAAGGGTTTGTCATCACACATGCACTGAAGGCCTGGTTGTTGTCTCAGCAGTCCCTGGGGAATTTATTTGATAATGTGCTGATTCTGTTCAGGGTCAAGCGATGCTTTTGATTCAGCGTTACCCTGTAGCTTTCATAGAGCCGACAGCAAGACTTTGAGAAAGTGTTGAAATCACTTTAAATAGCCTTGGCCCCTTTCATCGTCCTTCACTCCCACCCGTCTTTCTTCCCCAGTTCTCTCATTTTGGCTGAAACTGAGCTTCTACCCGCAGACATTTTCCCATGTGTTTGTTGATTCGTCAACTTGGAATAAATAAATAAATAAAATGTGACAGTACGGAAAGGAAGGAGAAAAAGGCTTACAGGTTAATTAAAGGTCGAGGGACGGTACCCAGGACGTCTTCTTCTGAACAATTCCACAATTAAAGTCAGACATGTAGGTCCATTAAAAGAACCGCTATTGCATAACAGTCACAGCGAAGGCAGACATTGTTTTTGCGGGATTATGGAAGAACAAAAGGTAACAGAAGCACCGTTTAGATAGACGACCACATACCATTCCAGTTTCATGACAGTATAATAGGATGAGAACAGATTAAAAGTGGCTATGGCAGTTATAAATACTACATTAACAGAGAAAAGTAATATATGACCGTTTAAAATACACATTTGCTAGGTAATATGTTACTTTGTTGTAAATCTGACTGTTTTGCACTGTGTTTAGTTGGGACATGAACCCATTGAGCGAATACTAACACACACACACACACACACACTGTGTACTGTCATACTAGAGAGGATAAGCTATGTCTCTGTCTGTGCAACCAGCTGTGTTACTCGTCAATCTGCTCGAACCAGTTTTTTTTGTTTTCTTCCATTTCTTGACTTCACTTCCGGGTTGTGAAAATCAGGCCCCGCAGTGCATCCTGGTCGGTTATCAATAAATACGTACAATTAATTACCGCTTTAGTGTTCGTTATCAGTCGTTACTCCGTTCAGGCTGCGCGCTCACTCACTCGCTCGCTCGCTCCCGAGATTGGCTGCGTCTCTTATTTTTCGTAACACCGCCCGGGCGCCGGCGGTCTAAACTTTGTCCCCGCCCGGCCCGAACTCTGCACCTCCCGGTTAGACGCGACAGGAAAACACGGGGAGGGAGGAAGTGAGCGAAACAAGCGAAGGCCCGGAAGGTGGAGGAGGTTATCGGTGTCACGCAGCCAGCCAGCCGGCCAGGCAGCCAGCCAGGCAGGCCGCGGGCTGGACTTAGCACCGGCTCCAGTCCGGGACCAAGCACCGCCCGGCTGCAGGCGTCATGGCCGCGCTCTGCCTCGTGCAGTCGAACCGACTTTGACTTCACACTGGCCCCCCCCCGGACACCGGCGCTCCTGGAAGTGTTTCCGGTCCCAACTCGAACACTTTCTCGCCACCGGCAAAATGAGCCGAGGCGAAACGCAACGCAACGCAACGCAACACTTTTGTCACCGCCACCACGTTAATGCACAGAGTTGTGATGCAGTGCGTCACCAGGGGCAGAATGATTTAGACCTCTCTCTCTCTCTCTCTGATGTCTAACACTAATTAGCCCACAACCATGTTGTTATCGATATATTATGCACTATATACTATAAATACTACTGTTTATTTTGGTATATGAAAGAAATGTGCACTTCCTGCAGCCTTTCACACTGCAGCCACTTTTGTAATCGCTTCTTACTCGAGAATCAGGCTTTTATGAAGAGTTATTTTAAGACGTGATTCCGCGATGAATGCAAACCGGTTGTCACTCAATCACATCTGAATGATATATTGACACAGATGCATGGATGTATTGATGATACATTGATACAGCGTTGCTGCAGGATGAAGTTTTAGAAACATCTGTGTCAGGAAAACAGCCCCAGAAATGACAGACACTCGTTCCCTATGTGGCAAAGACAGACAGCTGGAATCATCACAGCGCCCCCTCCCTGCCCCTCCTCCACTTACATCTTCTTACTCATCTCTCTGTGTGTAATTCCTTCCCTCCTTCATCTCCTCACATTGAGTTTAAGTGACAGTGAAGCAGCTGGGGAGGCAGCTACTGGGCTTATTAGGAGAACGGTTTTAGGATTTTCTCTTGGCTCTGTGTGTGTGTGTGTGTGTGTGTGTGTGTGTGTGTGTGTGTGTGTGTGTGTGTGTGTGTGTGTGTGTGTGAGATTTGTGCATTACTCATGCGTCCTGAGGGCCAGTGGGCCGGGCGCTGTTTGGAGTGCCGCTGAGTGCCCGCTCCTCTCGCCGCCACATTGTACACAAGCAAAGTGCATGCATGCGTGTGAATCGTGCTCGGCTTTACATGCGGAACGAACGCCCTTTTGTTTGCGTTTTAGCAGGAAAAGAAAAAAAAGAGGGTCAGAAAACAGCGAGGAGAGTTTGCAGGGGCCGTCTGCCTCAAACCACGTTGAAATTTGCTCCCAACAAAATCAGTTGAAATCTTCATTTGGCCTGAATCAAAGCAAGACATTCATTCTTTTTTTTTTTTTTTTAACATTTTTTCTGGAAAGCATAATTGGCAGAGGAATCCCAGTGCAAGGCTGGCTGCAAGTCTAGTAGGCCGGAGGATTTTATAGCTGAGAGGCAACATGTGTGTGTGTGTGTGTGTGTGTGTGTGTGTGTGTGTGTGTGTGTGTGGGAGAGATACAGAGATGTGAATCCGCAGCCTTTTCGCCTCCATCTCTCCACTCTTGTTTTCTCCCTCACAGACACAAGTTGTGGCTCCCAGCCTGGCCCTGTAGCATAGCAACCCAAATAGTGTGTGTGTGTGTGTGTGTGTGTGTGTGTGTGCAGAAAGCAGACCTTGTGTGCCCTGCTCAGGGCAGTGCCACCTCACTGCTGCAGAAACACTGGGTGGCTGCACCAGCGCTCGCTCACTCTTTTGTCCGCCGCTGTTTGTTTGCTCTTTGTTTGGCCTTTCTGACAGCCGCTGACTCAACACTTCATCCTATCGCTCTGCAAACAGCAACCAAGAGAGCGGAGAAGGTGTCCCCAGGAGCCGGCGGTGGCGTTCCAGGTGTGTGTCAGGTGATGGGCAGGAGGCGGGGGCAGCGTCCTCACCCAACCCCCACTGAGAATGAGCGGCTCTTAATAACAGGCGTGTTGGCGTTGCTCAGACTGTTTGGTCGTTTGCACTCGTGCCTTCCGTTGCGGTGCGTTTGTGGCGGACATAAAAAGTAATTTCCCCAAATTTCTGTGTCGTTTCAAAAGCACAACATTGTGGACTGAAATATAAGTTTTGAATTTGGCAAAAAAGAATTGCAGAACTGGAAAAGTTCAATTGTATTATATAACAAGTTATTATAACAATTTACTGTAGAGGTCTCTATGATGTTTGTTTGTTTGTTGTTGTTTTTTTAATCATTATTAGGATTAACTCGACCAGTACACCAGACCAGTGTGTGTGTGTGTGTATACTGGAGATTCCAACTCTATAACATGTACTTGTACTCTGTGCTGCCGGCTGATGAGATTCCCTCTGCTCCGCTCTTAATGCAAATCCAACAGCGATAAGAGCAAAGTGTGAAATCAGTTATTATTGTGCGTCCATATGGCACCGGCCCAAGTGTTTTCTGACGATAACGCTGCTGTATTATTCATCCCGCTAATGAGTGGTGCATCGCGTTATCTTCCCCCGTCTCACTCGCCGCAGCTCCCTAAATCCTGCAGTTTTGCATGAGGGGGCGGAGCCTCCTCGCTGCAGCGCCGTCCTGCTTTCTAGTCAAGTCTGGGAAGACATGCAAATGAATAGAGAAGGAGGAGGAGGAGGAGGAGGTGAGGAGGAGGGGGGCGGAGAGGGGAGGAGGAGATTTGTTCCATGGCACTTTCTGCTTGACAGATCACGTCCACGATGTGAATCACTCTCCTCCTCCTCCTCCTCCTCCTCCTCCTCCTGCCGTCCGCCCCCTCTGGCTGGGATGCGACCGCGGCCGAGTGGCGGAGGCAACGTTGTCAGCAATGGATACTCGCCTCGCGCATCTTCCAGTTGATGAGAGAGAGAGAGAGAGAGAGAGAGAGAGAGAGAGAGAGAGAGAGAGAGAGAGAGAGAGAGAGAGAGAGAGAGAGAGAGAGAGAGAGAGAGAGAGAGAGAGAGAGAGAGAGAGAGAGAGAGAGAGAGAGAGAGAGAGAGAGAGAGAGAGAGGAGAGACAGGGAGAGAGAGAGAGAGAGAGAGAGAGAGAGAGAGAGAGAGAGAGAGAGAGAGAGAGAGAGAGAGAGAGAGACAGGGAGAGAGAGAGAGAGAGAGAGAGAGACTGGTCCCCTGGTCCCGAGTGAGTTCTGCTGGGCTTGAATTCCCTCAGAGCCGCTGGCTGTCGCTAATAGGCCTGAAAGGCTGAGAGCCTGAAAGGATGAATGGCTTTTGTTGAAGCCTTCAAGGTTGGACACAAAGAAAGGCTGTGTGTGTGTGTGTGTGTGTGTGTGTGTGTGTGTGTTTGAACTTGTGCATATCATCTCCTGCGAGCGCTGGTGGCTCAGAAAGCAGTGGAAGAGGGACAGAAATCTTGGGCCACCGCACCGTCGACCTGCGGGCCATTAAATGACAGCACAGAGGAGGAACACCATGCACCCAGGCACTCCTTCATACAGACACACACAGACAAAGGCGCACACACTGTGCACACACACACACACACACACAGACAGAGGGGAGTCTTAAATGGCAGCTGTGGGGCACGTTAAACATTATATGCAGCTCACCTTTAAAAGCTGAGTGGCATTAAGAGGAAGATGCAGGCCAATCAGCAGAGGCTGCACTCAGGGAGGCAGATTGTGCCTCCTGTCCTGCAGCTGCAGCCGGCCGAGCGAGTGTGTGTGTGTGTATAGTATTAAGTGTGTCAGGCACGGCTGCCGCTTCGACAGTCGCCAGTTCCTTGAGAGAATGACAGAGTTCATCTTTGGGGGTTTGGCAGCGCAGCTCACAATGTCCTGATTGTCTTTTCAAAACTTGCAAATGAATAATGTTTCTCTTGGAATGCTGTAGTGACCAGCATGGTGACCATGCTGGAGATGACCACCATGGTGACCATGCAGTCAATGACCACCATGGTGACCATGCTGGAGATGACCACCATGGTCACCATGCAGTCAATGACCACCATGGTGACCATGCTGGAGATGACCACCATGGTGACCATGCTGTTGCAGGACTGATCCCACCCCGACCACTGATTGTTTGCCATGGTCTGCCATGCTGTTGCAGGACTGATCCCACCCCGACCACTGATTGTTTGCACTGCTGCCTTCTGGCAACAGATTCAGGTCTCTGCGAAGCAGGACCAACAGGCTGAAGAACAGTTTTAATCCGAGAGCCATTAGGTTTTTAAACACTTGTTAATCTTATGGTCTTATGAGATGGATGTGTGCGTGTGCCTGTGTGTAAGTGTGGAGTCGTGAGCATGTATATTCTTATGTATTTTTACCTGCGCCGTTGGTTTTGCACTTAAAATTTCGTCGTACAATGTTAAATGACAATAAAGTTATGATTATTATTGTCAGTAAATGACCGCTGTGTCAGTCAGCTGTGTGACTGAAGAGCCGGTGACTCCGGTGTGAATCCCAGCTGTGGGAGCTGCACCGTCAGCCAGTTACACCTGTCCTTTCTTTCTTTCCTCTGTCCGCTTTTTCCTTTTACATTTTTCTGTTTGTTGCCTTTCTTTCTTTCTCATTCTCTCTTGTCTCTATGGATTCGCTCTCTCTCATTCTGTGTCTTTTATTCTGCCTGCGTTTGCTCTTGGGACGCATAACAATGAGAGCGGCGCAGGCGGCCACGTGAGCGCCCAACAATTATCAGTGTGCAAAATGCACAGAGGTTGGCTGGATGGATGGATGGATGGATGGATGGATGGATGTTTGTGATGACTGCGCTCTGATGGTGTCTGTCTGTCCCCCAGCAGGCCCCGAGGGTCCCAAGATGGACAGGATGAAGATCATCAAGCGCAGGCTGTCCATGTCCCTGCGCAGCGCCCGGCCCGTCGACGACTCGCTGTCGGAGCTGGCCGAGCAGATGGCGCTGGACGAACCGTCGGCAGCCAGGGACAACGGTGAGAACGACGGCCGCCAGCCGCAGCAGCGCAAAGAAACACACACCAAACAGCGTCACGTTCAGGCGTCCGTAGCTTCGCCAGGTCTAAATACAGTCATGCAGTGTCTGAGGGACCGAAAGCTTCAGTTAGCCGGTTAGCTTTGGTTAGCCATTTAGCCAGAAAGTTTCAATGAGCCACATAGCCATAAAGCTTCAGTTAGCCAGTTAGCTGTAGTTAGCCAGTGTTGTGGTGATGTTGAACTCCCTGCTCAGACAGTGATTAGTTTCACTCTGTCGTCTGTCACAGCCGACTGACTGACAGGCAGGTGAGTCACATGACGTCTGTCACCCGCTCCAACAGCCTCGGGGGCTTCAAGTCTTTTCTCATGGCGTTGACCCCAACTGACCTAATGGTCGACAAACCATTTTTTGCAGACAGAAAAAAAAAATCAAATGTGGGCTGCGACAGACAGACGGTAGCAGGAGGTTCTGCTGTTGGGCTGAGATCATCATGTGTTTAACATCGTCCTCGGTGGTCTCATGTCCTCGGTGGTCTCATGTCCTCGGTGGTCTCATGTCCTCCAGCTCACTCACTCACATGAGAACCAACACACAACCTTCGTCCTTCCACCGCTAGTCTGACCCAGGCTGCAACATTTAGTTCAAGTCTTTCCAGTCACATCCTCACTTCCTGGTTGGCCTGGGCGCCATCTGGTGGCCGTGCTGCAGGTCTGCAGGTGTGTGTTGACCAGGACAGGATTGAGTTTGGAGAGCAGACTGACTTTCTCTCAGCTCCCTGGCTGCAGCAGCTCTCCTCCTGCTCCTCCTGCTCCTCCTGCACCTCCCTGACCTCGCTCTGTCACAGCTGCAGCTGTGTCAGTTCACCTGCAGGGGGCGCAGAGGCACTCAGGCAGGGGAGTGATGCAGGGGCGGGGGGGGGGGCAACGGTGCATTAAACTTTAACCGTTGCTCCACATGATGCACTTAGCGTCGCCGCTTCTCTCTGCTGAGCCTCCTGCAGATGCTCAGCATCTCCTCTGGAAGTGCAGAAGCAGGACAGGTACAGTTTTCACTGACCTGGTCTCTCTGCTGACAGGGAGGCTGGGGTTCGACGAGCTGCTGGTTCTCAGGGGCTGAGCCCCTGGTTCAAGTCCCACTCTCACACTTTGTCGTCAGTGCAGCAGCTTCGCTGATGCGGCGTCGTTCGCCTCCTGCAAGGCTTCCTGGTCGGGGTTGGGGAGGGGACCAGAGCCCTTTGTGACGTCACACATTGCACATTTCCAGCGCTTGGCATTGTGGTGTGAAAAGCGGAGCAAGCAATAAATAAAAGAGCAAAGGATGGAGCTGTGATACCACTGGAGAGTTTAGAGTTGAGAGATTATTTTTAGGAAACAGCGGTGCAGTGAGGTTTTTGCCACAGATGGAGCCTTTAAATAGCTGTAGAGCCGGGGGGGGGCAGCCACATCCACACTGACACTGGCACAAGGCGACACACACACACACACACACACACACAGCGAGTGTCGGTTCATCTGTAGCGCCTGCTCTGCTCTCGGTCCTGTTCCACCTGCCTCCCCTCTGCTCTCCCACCTGTCAGAATCTACAGTGCTGCTCCTGTGCTGTTGGTTGTGTGTCGCTCCATCACTCTGCTGCTCCTGACTGACTGACTGACTGACTGACTGGCTGACTGACTGACTGACTGACTGGCTGACTGACTGGCTGACTGGCTGACTGACTGGCTGACTGACTGACTGGCTGACTGACTGACTGGCTGGCTGACTGGCTGACTGACTGACTGACTGACTGACTGACTGACTGACTGACTGACTGACTGACTGGCTGACTGACTGACTGGCTGACTGGCTGACTGACTGACTGACTGACTGGCTGTCTCTGCATATTCTGCTCCCTCTGTCTGACCTTGTGCTGTCTCTCTTTTCTCTCCTTTTCTCCCGTCCCCCTCTATTATTCCTGTCCTCTGCTCTGCTGCCTCTCCTGCTCTGTCTCTCTCTAACTCCCTCCTCCTCCTCCTCCTCCTCTTCCTCTTCCTCTTTTCCCTCTGAGCTTCTCCTCCTCCTCTTTTCCTCCCTTTGCTTTTATCTTCTCCTCCTCCTTCGCCCGACGCCGTGTGTGTCTCAGCGCCCGTGGTGGTGAGCGCCACCGCCGCCGCCGCCGCCGCTGCCGCCGCCGCTCACCCCCCCGCCTCACACAGCGCCCCCTCCTTCCTGCGTCAGTACGCCGGTCATCTGGGCCGCAGCGGCCTGCGCAGAGAGCTGGCCGGGGGGCTCGAGAGAGACAGAGCCTTCCTGAGCCTGCACAGGACGGGATCACTGGGTACACACACACACACACACACACACACACACACACACACACACACAGTGATTCCTGCATGCACCAGTGGGCTGCAGGGCAACATCTCAATGGAATCTCTTAGTTGGAGTGGTTCCATTGGGTTTGGAGACTGGACTGAAAGCCTGAAGCTCACTGGTTGCCTCTATAGACGGAGGAGGAGCTTCTAATGGGACCAACCAGTGGTGCTGGTGCAAAGTGACTCGGCACATTAGCCAGTGGCACATTAGCCAGTGGAACATTAGCCAGTGGAACATTAGCCAGTGGCACATTAGCCAGTGGCACCTTAGCCAGTGGCGCAGTGAACTCCATCCAGACCTCTCACTGGTAGTGTTGTTTCATGCAAACATGGCGTTATTTTACGTTTTCAACATGTCGGCTCATCAAAACAGCCTCTGTTCCATAGATTGAATGACTCAACAGTCAATGTAAATACAGCTCCACCCTCAGCAATGCAACATGAGATGCACAGTCATGCATGAATGATGATGCCTCAGTGAAAGTACGACGTGTTTTTGGAATCCCAGTGGGTTCCTCACTGGTTGTTCTTGTTCAGTGCTGCTGGTTTTTGCTGCTGGCCGGCCGTGCAGCCGCTGGCTGGCCGCTGCTCACTGCGCTCAGCTTCCACCTCCAGTCCTCCGCTGTGGTTTCCTGCTCATCGTCTCTTCTTCTGTGAGTCAGACGTGTGATGACCGACCTGTGACAGCGAAGGTTGCGTTGCCTTCAGGTGTGTCGGTTCATCACGATGCTGCGCGGGGACATCGACACCATGTTTTTCCCGCCGTGATTCCCCGCTGGAGACAGTGGAAGGCCGAAGCTGGAGTGACCTTAATCCAACAAATAGGCGAATGCATTCTCCCAACGCCGCTCCGCCTCCTCTGTCTCCACGCATTATGTCAGGAATGGAGCGCCGCGTCTCCGTATGCATAGCGCTAATCTTATTTCCCACTGGGATGGAAGGGCTTAGAGCAGGAGAATGGAGCCAGGGAGCGAGAGGCGGGACCAGAGGGAAGCTTTCCGATTGGAAGGGGCTTGGAGACCAGGTTGATGATGGCGTACA
Source organism: Thamnaconus septentrionalis (assembly GCA_009823395.1). Taxonomy (NCBI): domain Eukaryota; kingdom Metazoa; phylum Chordata; class Actinopteri; order Tetraodontiformes; family Monacanthidae; genus Thamnaconus; species Thamnaconus septentrionalis. The sequence goes on along the minus strand of CM020512.1, from coordinate 22,397,010 downwards.
GACGGAGAGAAGAGCTTGGAGTCAGGTGTACACACGTGGAGGGAGAGACTGATGGAGGAACGAGTTGGCTGCAGGTCCTCAGCTGAGCCACCGTCAGGCAGAGTCCGTCTGTGGAACTGCAGCCGAGAGCGATCCGTCAGGCCGGGAACGCAGTCGGGATGAATGGATGCAGCCCACGTCACCCCTGTGGAGAAACATTCACACCTCACACACTGCATGAGGAAACACTGTCGCATCCATTCACAACAGGTTCTGCCGTTAGATACTCAACACAGCAGCATGTAGAGAGCACAGAGGAGAATTCCAAAGAGTGCACAGAGGAGAATTCCAAAGAGTGCGCAGAGGAGAATTCCAAAGAGTGCACAGAGAAGAATTCCAAAGAGTGCACAGAGGAGAATTCCAAAGAGTGCGCAGAGGAGAATTCCAAAGAGTGCAGAGGAGAATTCAAAGAGGAGAATTCCAAAGAGAGAAGAATTCCAAAGAGTGCACAGAGTCAAGGAGAATTCTGAGAGAAAGTCAACTGAGAGAAATAAAGAATTGAAAGCTGCGAGGAGTCGCTGACTGTTGACTGACGAGGAGGTTGCAAATCATCAGAGTTGTGATGCTTCTCGGATGCAGAGGAGGGGTCACAGGGGTCACTGGGGTCACAGGGGTCACTATGCGAGGACATGATTCTGCAGCCGCTGTCTCAGGGGTTTTCATGGAACCCCAACGCCAGCTGGAATAGAATAGATGAGCTTTATTGATAGCAAGTTGGGAAACGACACTGTTGCAGCTCTAAAAACAATACAAAAAACAAACTACACAGTAATTACAAGAAATGTATATTATATTACACGTATAATACACACATTATTAACATCTAATATTGTTCCATCACCTGCCAGAGTCCAGGGGCCACTTCCTGTCTAACGCAGCCTCTGATTGGTTGCGTGGTCTCATATTGCACTGATCAGTGAGAGGAGCAGCAGACTGCAGAGGCTGACTGAGGGCACAGCCAGCGAACCTGCATCCAGCCACACCCATGCATCTGGACACACAGTGTGTGTGTGTGAGCTGCTCCTGGTTCTCCTGCCAGTGTGACTTCACTCGGTGAAAAAAACCACAGCGCATAAAAATCCTGCTGGAGAAAAATGACGTTGGCTGAGTCAGAACCAGGAATAGACGCTGTTCTATTATTAAGAGCCTGATAAGGTGTAGTTAGAGGGAGGAGCTGTGTGTGTGTGTGTGTGTGTGTGTGTGTGTGTGTGTGTGTGTGTGTGTGTGTCACCGGCTGCTCTTGCTGACTCACTGCGTGGCACTCAGCAGTCGCACCACGTCGCTCCTTTAATAGAGGCACATGATGATGCAACCTCTGCTGCCTCCTCCTCCTCTTCCTCCTCCTCCTCCTCTTCCTCCTCCTCCTCCTCCTCCACCAAACCTACTTTAGTTTTTTCAGTCTGTGTTGCGGAGCGAAGCATCAGAACCAGTGGAGTCCAGCAGAGTACACATACTTTGCATTGCAGTACTCTGCAGTACAGACAGCAGGTACTGATGAGGTCATTACACACCATGGAATTACTGTGATGCTGTTAGTTTTCCACTGACGATGATGATGATGATGATGATGATGGTGCATCCCTACACGTGACTTTGCTTTGCTGGCGTGTGTGTGTGTGTGTGTGTGTGTGTGGTGCTTCTTGCTCAGAGTTGGCAGCAGGTTTCTGTGATTCATCTGTTGCTAATCCGTCCCCGCGCCCACTCTGCACTGAAGACTCTCTCTCTCTCTCTCTCTCTCTCTCTCTCTCTCTCTCTCTCTCTGATTTTAATGGAGGGCATTAGCGGTGCATTAATGGCTGCAACCCACTCAGCCCCCCAGAGTGCTGACTCCCACAGTGGATTCCAGGAGATACAGTGGAGCTCTTCCATGTTCTCGTGAGCGTTTTCATTGGTGTTGCTGATGATCCTGGGGGGGAGGGGGTGAGGCGAGGGAGGTGATGGTGGCCCACTGTGGCCACTCTGGTCCCAGTAATTGAATAATCAGATTCCTCAGACGCAGATAAAAGGTTTAGAGGTAATTACTGCAGTCTAAGTTCTGCCTCCCTGGAGCTCTCGCTCCTCCGGGACCTCATCAGCATCTGGAGGTCTGATCTGCAGGAGCACTGAGGGATGGAGGCTTGTTAGGATAGAAGAGAATAGAATTTATTAATCCTGCATAATTAATTCATCATTCACATCATTACAGCAACAATATAGTGCAAACAAAGGAAGGAAAATGATATTCATTCAAAAGAAACACACACAGGTTTTAATAGCGAGTGAAATACACCTGCGTGTGTGACCTTTAAAGTTGTTGACTGTTGACTGGTGACTGGTGACTGGTGACTGGTGCAGACCAACACTCCACCAGGACCAGGACTCCTCCTTGTTGTTTGCTCTGAAACACCTGCTGGGCAAGGACTCGCACACGGAGGTGACTGAGTCCTATTGACTCAACAGTTGGCTGTGTGTGTGTGTGTGTGTGTGTGTGTGTGTGTTCTGCATTTCAAGTCTAGATTGTTGGTTACACGGTGTTGATGGAAGCAGTGTTAGCGGCAGCCATACATACGTGTTGAAGGCAACAACTGCTTTCAGTGCAAATTCACATCTTGCTGGCAGAAAACTGCACTGGTCGCTGTTTTACCCAGTGTGCAGTGGCATCTGCGCCAGTCTGTGTGGGTGTGTGTTGCGTGCACATGCACGTGCACGTGCAGCTTTTTTTTTTATCACTAATGGCCTCTGCTTTGAGTCTGTGTGTGTGTGTGTGTGTGTGTGTGGGGGGAAGAGGAAGAGGAGGCTGCTTCAATCTGGGGGGTGGGGGCGTCTGGAGAGGGAATGAAGTGTCAGGAGGAGGCTGATGGAGGAGCAGGACTCACTGCTGCTGCTGCTCTGCTCAGTGAGACAGGAAGGTGATCACTGCAAACACTCAACGCCAGAGAGAGATGGCAAGATGGTGGGAGGAGCAGAGAGAGAGAGAGAGAGAGAGAGAGAGAGGAGCAAGGTGAAGGCAGGGAGGAGGAGGTTGAGCAGCACTGAGGGTGGCGCTAGAGGCAAGGAGGAGGAGACAGAGAGGGAGAGGGAGGGAAGGAAAACAGCCAGGATGGAGTGTGGTGCGGAATGACCGGAGGAGGAGGAGGAGAAAGAGGAGGAGGAGGAGCCGCTGGGAAGACGGATAGAGAAGAAGCAGGAAGGAAACGGAGCTGCACGGTGGAGAAGAGTGAGAGCCGAGCTGCAGTCTGACCACACCGTCGTCTCCTCGGGAGGAGCTGCTGCCAGCTTCCGGACGGACGGACGAGGGTGGAGGAGAAGAGGAGGAGGAGGAGGAGGAGGAGGGTGTGTGTTATTCCGAGAGGACGGAGTGAGGAGGAACAGTTTGTCCAACAGCAGCGTCGTGTCCACCTGCACCAACGTTTGACCTTCCTGAGTCAGCGGCAGAGAGAGAGAGAGAGAGAGAGAGAGAGAGAGAGAGAGAGAGAGAGAGAGAGAGAGAGAGAGAGAGAGAGAGAGAGAGAGAGAGAGAGAGAGAGAGAGAGAGAGAGAGAGAGAGAGAGAGAGAGAGAGAGAGAGAGAGAGAGAGAGAGAGGTGGAGCGAGGGAGTGCCGACAGCAGTGAGAGAGTGATTCCTCCTCTCCTCTCAGGCTGGACTCACTGACTCCTCGCTGGACTTTGTTTCTTTCTCTTTGGAAGCTTCAGACCAGCAGAAGGTGCGCCCACCACCCCCACCCCACCCCCCCACTCTCCTCTGACCACTTCCTGTCCGGCTCGGATATTCTTTTGGCAGCCCACTTTGAAGCATTTTGACCATGGACCCCCCTGGAGACGTCCAGGGCTCCTCCTGCTCCTCCTCCAGAGCTCCCGGTGCAGGAGACCCTCGGCCAGGGGAGGCCAGGGTGGGGGAGGGGCTGAGGACCCTGGAGAGGGACGCCCCCGTCAGGCTGTCGCCCTTCCGCATGCTGCGAGTGCTGGACTCGTGCCGGCCGCCAGGGAGCCGCATCGGTGAGTCTCCTCCCAGACACCAGCAGCAGACAGCAGCAGCAGACACCTGCACCATCTAGGAGAGACACCTCCATCATGGAGGGTTCCACCATCTACCATCTAGAGTTGGAACATTCTGAGTGAGGGCCACACCAAGAAGGGAACCAATTCCCAGGGTCTCCTGAGACCTTTCTGTGTGGAGTTTGCATGTTCTCCCTGTGTCTGCTGGCTTCTCCATGTTCTCCCTGTGTCTGCTGGCTTCTCCATGTTCTCCATGTTCTCCCTGTGTCTGCTGGCTTCTCCAGGTTCTCCATGTTCTCCCTGTGTCTGCTGGCTTGGATGGATGGATGGATGGATGGATGGAGATTCTAAATGAACCCTGGTGGTGATGAATGAGTCTGATGGAAAAATCTGAAACCTCCAGTGACTGTGAGGGAGTCGGCCCAGCTGGTGGCGCTGTTCATTAGTCTGGCTGCAGACTGAGATATGATGTTGAAACTGCGAAGGGGAAAAGATGCCCTGAGGTTGTGGAGAGTGAGAGACTGGTGCGTTAATCACTTTCCTCTCAGAAGTTACTGAGGACGCCACTCTGCTGTCGTTAGCGTGTTCAGTTCCAATTAGCCGTGTTGTTTTATTAACGTAGCTGCTTTTTAAAGGGCCAGGAGGAATATCACGCTGGAATATCACCTCGTCTGGATATCTCTGAGGAAAACAGAGAAGACTGAGGAATAAGAAGAAGAGTGCCTTGGTTTATCCCACACTGGGAAAATTAGCATGGTTAAAGCAGCAGCAACAGCAATGAAAGCAGTGAATTTTTGAGTTTGAGACCAACCAGAGTGGAGGTGAAGTGATTCCAGTGAGTCAGAACCGTGAGTGGATCAGGACCAGCGAGTCAACCCCCTCTCTGATGTGAAGCAGAGATGTTTGGCAGCTCAGTGCAGTGAGTTGAGAGTGGGGTGAGCTGAGGGTCTCTGGCACTGCAGCCCTCCTCACTCACTCCTTCACAAGAGAGTCAGCAGTTAGAACTAGGCCAGCAGGGTGGGGGGGGGCGGGGTGATGACATTTACTGTCTGCTTTGTGTCTGCGCTGGAAGTGGAGCAGAAAGCAGAGAGCTGCGGGACGGCCGCTGGCTGACGTCGACAACCAGCAGCAGCAGCAGCAGCAGCAGCAGCTTTGCTGTTTGTTTTGATGCGCTTGAGAGGTGCATGCTGGTACCGCAAGGGCTCATGGGAGAACGCGCTTGCTGTTTCCAGTGTTAGTGGTCAGACCAGGTCCACCTGCAGCTTGGGCTTCACTTCTGCACCAGGATCACAAAGTGAGAAAAGGACCTCTGACATAAGAGTCAGAGAGCTGGAGCAGCAGCAGCAGCAGCAGCAGCAGCAGCAGGTGGATACCTGGCATCAGGTGTCGGGGAGCTCAGCTCTCATGTTTCCACCTTCATGGCAGGGTTTGATTCTTGGTGGACTCCTGGTGTCTTCCTGGTGGAGGCTGCAGGCACAGCATCAAGCCTCCAGGCTCCAATGGGAAAGCAGCGATTGGCTTTGTGGTGCCAGGATGCATCATGGCCCACCAGGCTCTGCAGCTCTGCAGCTCTGCAGCTAATGAGCTCATTCTCCTCCTGCCTACAGGGTGGAATAATTTAGCAGTGAGTGCAGGTGATAGCAGGTGTCATCATCTCAGCCCTCGTGTTTATTCACAAGCATCAGGGCTCGTGTTGTTGCACGCTGGGTTTCATCCATCTCAACCTGTGCTCAAACAAACTACAAGGATCATCAAGTCAACTAGAAGCCAGGTTTGAGTTGGGCTGATAGGTCTTCTCACTGCTTCATCTTCTGTGACCACTGCTAACCCTGCCCTTGACTCCAGGGGAGGACACACACACACACACACACACACACACACACACACTCAGGTGACCCAGAACTGGTCTCAGCTGACAGACTGCAGCACCTTGATAAATATCTCCTTGGCTCGGCCTCGTGGCTCACACACTCACTCAGGACACTGATGATTCTCTTCCTGTCTTCCTTCTTTGTGTAGCACCCTGATGTTTATGTTGCTCCAGAGCTGCATCCTTCGTCCTGACCTCATCTGTTCACGGCCTGCATGCCGACCCTGTTTCAAAAGTAAACAGCACCCGTGATATATTAGATCTACAGAACATTAGAATATCCTGAACAGGTTGTAGTATTTCAACTTAAAAGGTGAATGTGACATATTATATAAAGGAATAATATGCAAATCAATATATTTCAAGTTTTTATCTCTTTGGATTTTGCTGATCAGGTCTTACAGCTTAAAAAAACCTCAAATTTGATAATAATTTTCTGAGTTTGTGGGTTTGTGGTTTTAATAAGCTGAACATCTTAATCAGCAAAGTGACAACAAGGAACTGCTTGAGATGTCAATTTGCGTGGAATGGCTCAATAAAATGCGTTGCTTTCATCTTTTATGTTAAATTGCCAAAATAAAACAACTTCTACTGGATATTCTCATGTTTCGGGTAGTACCTGTGTATAATAAGGTTCAAGAGAAACAGGCCCTCAGTCTGGCAGGACTGACACTCACCTGTGCAGTATGATGTCAGAACAGCAGATACATGGGGAGGGGTCTGGTTTCACGTTGAGGGCCGTACCTCCAACCTCCTCACACCTCCTCACACCTCCTCACACCTCCTCACACCTCCTCTCCACATTCCGAGGCTGCTTGCTACAGCTGGTGCAGGCTGACCAGTGGAAGCAGCTGATGCTGATGCAGATGCTGATGCAGATGCTGATGCAGATGTTCTCTCTTCCAGGCATCGTCCACGAGAACGTGAAGATGGGCTCGGACGGAGAGAGCGACCACGCTTCAGGAACCTCCTCCGACGAGGTCCAGAGTCCCGTCAGGGTCCGCATGAGGAACAACCATCACCGCCGCATCTCCAACGAGGTAGCGCCCGACCCCTGACCCCTGCTGACCTTTGACCCCCGAGCCACCGGCGGTTCAGCATCCAGACACTCGCTCTAGCAGGGGTGGGGGGGGTGGGGTGGGGGGGGTGAGGGGGAGGGGAGGGCAGGCGGAGGTCGTGCCTGCTGAGAGATGAATCACTTCCTGCAACTACCCTCATTACCCAAAGAGGAATGCAAGTGTGTGTGTGTGTGTGTGTGTGTGTGTGTGTGTGTGTGTGTCGCCTTGTGGGAGCAGATTCACTCTGGACCAGTCTGAAAAAATACAAAACAAGAGAGATGGGAGGGAAGAGAGGAGGAGGAGGAGCAGGAGCAGGAGGAGGAGGAGGAGGAGCAGCAGGAGGAGCAGGAGGAGCAGCAGGAGGAGCATGACGAGCAGTGTGTGAATGAGGGGAGCGTTGGTGAGCATCAGTGGGACAAAGAAAGAAAGAAAGGAGGAGGAGGAGGAGGTGAAGGAGCAGCACTGGGGCTGGACAGGAGGGAGGGAGGGAGAGGAGGAGGACGAATATGACAGAGGACAGGAGCCCCCACCCCCCCCTCTGTTCATCCCCACCATCCCCCCTCTCTCCCCTCAGGAATGTGTCTACCCCCCCCCCCCCCGAGCATGTGGATGGCTCTCCACCACAGGCTCTCTCTCTCTCTCTCTCTCTCTCTCTCTCTCTCTCTCTCTCTCTCTCTCTCTCTCTCTCTCTCTCTCTCTCTCTCTCTCTCTCTCTCTCTCTCTCTCTCTCTCTCTCTCTCTCTCTCTCTCTCTCTCTCTCTCTCTCTCTCTCTCTCTCTCTCTCTCTCTCTCTCTCTCTCTCTCTCTCTCTCTCTCTCTCTCTCTCTCTCTCTCTCTCTCTCTCTCTCTCTCTCTCTCTCTCTCTCTCTCTCTCTCTCTCTCTCTCTCTCTCTAGGTCAGAGGCAGGCAGTGTGTGTGTGTGTGAGTGTAGTTAAGATGCGTTGAAGGAGGACAATGAAGGAGCTGCTGGAGCTCTGCTGCTCCGTGAGTATAGCGGGGGGGCAGTGTGTGTGTGTGTTGGTGGTGGTTGGGGGGGGTGGCATCAGTGGCATCCTTTGTTGCCCCTTCATGACGGAGCAGCGACGGTGCAGAGCTGCTGCTGCTGCTGCGTGTTTGAAACGTGTGTTAGTGGAAGGCAGGTGGAGGAGAGACGTTGTCCTCTGGACGGTGGTGACGGAGCTGCTGCTGTCATCCACACTGATGCTGCTGCTGCTGCTGTGCTGCTATTTCTGGCTGCTTTCTTCTTTTCTTTTTTCCCCAAAAGCCTCATTTCATTGTTCTGCAGCGTGCAGGAGCCCCCCCCCCCCCCTCCCTGTGTGTGTGTGTGTGTGTGTGTGTGTGTGTGTGTTGGATGCCTGGCATTGTATGCCTGGCATGTAAGTTTTCTTGGGCACCACGCTCTGATTAAACCTTCACAGCCTCACAACAATCCCTGTCTGGAGTAGTACCCCCCCGCCCACACACACACACACACACACACACACAGGTAAACACACCTGTCTTTCCCACGCGCTGACTCTCAGCGGGCCAGTGGTTCTGCTGGGTCCAGGTCAGCCAGCCGTGGCTGCCATGGAGACCACCTGACCTGCAGCCGGCTGCAGAGAAACACAGCAGGGGTCAACGAGGGATTGTTGCAGTTCTGATGTGTTCCACATGAGTCTGGTCTGGTCCCTGGGTCCTGGTCCCTGGTCCCTGGTCCCTTCAGGACCAGCACACTTCATGCACAGCAGCAGCAGCAGCAGCAGCAGCAGTGAAGTTGGAAGCAGGGTTGCAGTGATCAGCTGTTTAACTTGATGATGCGTTTGTCATGTAAAGCCAATGAAACAATGATCCCTTGTGTTTTTGCCTTTCAAGTCACACAACACCAACAACACAACATCTCCATGGTCCAAGAAGAACACTGAACACTTTGATCTGTCTAATAATCTCTCATCCAGTCGTGTTTTTAATGACTTCTTTCCTCTGTGTGTGTGTGTGTCTCTCTGTGTGTGTGTGCAGGACATCAACAAGCGCTTGTCCCTGCCAGCAGACATCAGACTCCCAGAAGGCTACCTGGAGAAGTTTGCTATGAACAGCCCGCCCTTCGACAAGCCCATGAGCCGCAGGCTGCGGCGAGCCTCGCTGGTCAGTCTTACACACACACGCACACACACACACACACACACACACACACACAGTGTGTGTGTGTGTGTGCCAGGCATCTGGAACTCATTTTTGAGGGGTGCTGTGGTCGGGTTGCCAGTCGTGGCAGACCAGAGACCTCAGGGGGCAGAGCTGCGTGCGTGTGTGTGTGTGTGTGTGTACTGGGTTCATCCCCGTCCCTCTTTGTTGGGAAACGTCGGCGACATGCAGTTGCGTCGTGCTTTTGTGCGGCGGTGAAATGGTTGAGCGGCGGCGTGGCCGTCAAGCGGCAGCGAAGCGACGCTGGTTTTTAAACACACTCTGGGTTCATGCTACACGGCTTACAATGGCTCAGTAGGGGGATGAACCATACATTAATTCTCTATTATGTATCCAGGCCAAAGAAGAGCATTATGGGTATAAGTCTGAGTGAGGGGGAGGGTGGGGGATGGGGAGGTCTGCCATTGGATGGATGGATGGAGAAAGGGATGATGGGTAGAAATATTGGGGGATATTTCAGACCAAGATTCAAGGAAACTTTGTCAAAGCATTTTGCAGCAGCATAAAAATAAAAAGCACAGTACAGGCGTGTTAAAAGGAAATATACAATATACAATATAAGATATGAACAGAAGTATAAAAAAGGAAAGATAGTAAAATAAATAGTAATAAAATAAGCGGTAGTATAAAATATCAAATATAAACGGTGCATGCAGTTCAAGTATTGCTCTAAAGTGTTTTCATTTACTGCCAGTGGTTGTCGTCGTCGTCGTGCATGCAGCCGCTTTCTATTTTTATTTTGTGCGCGAGGCGCTGCTGGAGGGGGGCGGGACAAAAGCCCTGATTGGCTGTGTGAGAGACTCCGTACCTCCAGCCATGTGATCAGCGGCTGTGGAACTCTTGACTGCAGCTCTGCAGTGACGCAGCAGTTTGTCCCTCTGGATTCTACCAGAGGTGAAAAGTGTCGATTGGTGGTGGAGCAGGAGCTTCTCACAGAGTGGGAGGAGCCTGCAGGGTCCAGGTGGGCGAAAGGGAACCGCACCTGCTGGCCTGGAGGGTGGAGGTAGCGGCAGCAGGCTCCTCTGCCTTGTGCATCATTTAGGGGATCATCTTATGCATGTGATGTAACAGGTCCATCAATAATTCAGCAGCAGCAGCAGCAGCGTCAGGCTCCTCCTTCCTGTCCTGCAGGGGGCGATGACACCAGGACACCTGACAGGGAAACCGGAGCTGCAGAGCTGCAGGGAGTTTGAGACGAGAACAAAGAGGAAGAAGGGAAGGGAAGGTTTCTCCTCCTCTTGGTTCACTTCATCTTGTCTGCAGAAGCAGGTCTTGTGTCTTTAGATGCTGAGGCCCATATTGATCACTGCTCAGTGCAGCCATTCCCAGAGGGGAAGAACTTTTCAAGTCTGCAGAACGTTCTTGTAAAGGATCCATTAAGTACGTTGGAGTACTCAGCCGATACTTGAGATCACTCGTGCATTAAATTCCCGTATCATGCAACATTTACTGGACCGATATTCTGCTGACAGCACTCTGTGTCTCCAGTCTGTCTATGAACTCCCTGACACTGAGAGGAACCTCACCTCTCCAGGACTTCCTCCACCTGCTCCGTCTCACATCTGGTAGGGAAGCAGGACCCAAATGCAGAAATCACCTTGTTTGGTTCAACAAAGAGCCGTTTATTCAAAAACCTCAAGTGTTAAACAAACAAACGGCTCAAACCAAGAAAAAAGAAAATCAATGAAAAATCCCAAAAGTGAAATGACAGGAAAACCCAAACTGGAGTCTGACAGAGAGCTTCAAGAGCAGCTGACATCAGAGGAAGGGACAGCAGGACTATTTGTACCTGAAGGCAGGAGCAACCAGGGCCAGAGTGGACAACGAGACGCAGGTGGAAGTCATTAAACCAGCCAGCGTCTGGAAGAGGAGGAGGACGGCAGGTACACAATAAAGACAAGTGAAGGCCAGACCGGACTTTGAGCTTAGAACTTAAGGAATTTCAAATATTGACATGAATAAAATGAACAAAGTGAACAGAACCAAACCAAACAAACAGACCAGACCATCAAAGAACAACACAGGACCCAACGCTTTTCACAGAGTGTCTGCAACAACCGCACAACTCTGGAAACCAGCCTTTTGTGACATCACAAAGGGCAGCGGTACCTCCCCTCAGCCAGTGCCAACACCCCGACCCACACCTTGACTGAGTGCAGGTGCACCAAGCAGCAAACGGGGAGGAGAAACACACAGAAGAAGCAGCAGCCTGTGAAAGAACCTTCTGGGAGCTTCTGGGACCTTCCAGAACCTGCTGGAACCTTCCAGAATCTTCCAGAACCTTCTTCCATTCTATCTGCTTCTAACCAGCTGCGGCCGGACGGCCGGGCCCCTCGTCGCTCAGCCACGCTGTCGGACCGCACGTGTGGCGTGCCAGGCGAGTCGCTGGACGTCCCGCTCTCTGATTGGCTCCCGGCTCTGCGGTTGTCAGTGCAGTCGGCGGCCGCCGGCTCTGGCTCGTGGCCGCCGCCCGCTGCCCGCCGTCAATGTCATCAATAATTCACAGCGAGCGCTGCTGCAGAGGAACCCAGCAGCTGATGGAGCAGTTGGAACGTTCTCCTCTGGTTTCTGCTGCTGCCACCTGCTTCCATGCAGCTGCAACAGTGCTGAGGATTCACACGTGTGTGTGTGTGTGTGTCAGTGGGTCCACGTGACAAGGGGACACCGTGCAGAGGGGTTGATGGATTGATTGACGCCCTGAGGACCGGCAGAGGCGTCATGCTAATGAAATGTCTCCCACCTGCTGGTCCTGGATCAGCCTCTGTGACCTCACTCACGCTCAACAGCCACCAAAAACCCAAAACAATTGCGAGCGCTTAAGGCAGTGTTGCTCAACCTGTGGGTTGCGACCCCGTCCTCGTCCTCGTGAAGGAATTTTTTATTTAGTTATCGTCTGGTTTCAGTCAGGGTTTGTGTTTGTGTTGCTGCACGGTTGCCGGCGCCACTCGTTGTGAGTCAGTGGTGCTGAGTGGGCTCACTGGAGCGTTGGGGAGAGAGACGAACCCACTGCCATCCTCCTGCTGCAGGCGCAGGCGCACTAGTGGCCGCCTGGCGGAACTGCGTCAGGGGAGAGAGAGAGCTGAACACACACACACACAGAGCCGCACCTCCATCTGTGCCAGGGAGGCTTCCGAAGACACACACACACACACACACACACACACACACACACACACACACACACACACACACCATGGAAGTGTGTCATCTTATGTCGTGGCTGGTTCTGACTTTTAAGCATCGCTTTAAAGAGATCACATGCTTCATCAGATAACTTGGTCACTGGAGACCCCCAAACACCCCCCCCCCTCCAGTATCACACACACATGCACAACATGGCGTCACACAAGCAGGAAGAGGAGGAGGAGGAGGAGGAGGAAGGAAGGGAAGAGGAAGAGGAGGAGGAGGAGAAGGAGGAAGGGGAAGAGGAAGAGGAAGAGGAGGAGGAGGAAGTGAGAGGAAGAGCGAGACACTGGGCCGCCGGTGGCTGTCACAGCTTGACACAGCCGCCACCATCTATAATTCATGACCCCCCCCCCCCATCCCTGGGGTGGAGGTGGGGTTTGAGGTGGCGGGGGTGGGGGGGGGGGTAAGGGGGAGGGGCATGCATTATGCAGACGAGGCGTAATAATAATATAATAATCACTCCACCACGCACAAACAGGAGATTTCAAACAGCCCTGGAAATCCACAGAGCTGCTGAAATATTCCAGCCTCATTAACAGTGTGTGTGTGTGTGTGTGTGTGTGTGTGTGTGTGTGTGTGTCTGTGTTCAAATCTGGTTGTTTTTGTCTCTCTGAGCTCAGCGTTAACCAGAAATGAGTAGAAGCAGCACCTTGAGGTTCTCAGCTGGGAGCTCAGAAGATGAACCTCTGGTCTTCTCTGATTGGTTGCTGTGTGTTGTCGCCTGATGAACGAGGAGAGACGACAGCCCTGCAGCCAGCTGACTGGCTGTCACTGATCTCCTCTTCTCTGTCTCCTCCAGTCTGAGATTGGCTTCGGCAAACTGGAAACCTACATCAAGCTGGACAAACTGGGAGAGGTGAGCTCCGTAACGCCAGCTCCCGTGCTGAGCTCCAGAGTGAAATCAGTAGACTAAAACCCACCTCCTCGTCCAGGGCACCTACGCCACCGTGTTCAAGGGCCGCAGCAAGCTGACCGACAACCTGGTGGCGCTGAAGGAGATCCGGCTGGAGCACGAGGAGGGGGCGCCGTGCACGGCCATCAGAGAAGGTAGCGAAGCAGGAAGTAGCAGCCAGTGCTGCTGCTCCTCCTCCACTGCCGCTGCTCCTCCTCCACTGACCGGCTCACCTCTGCTCCTCACAGTGTCTCTGCTGAAAGACCTGAAGCACGCCAACATCGTCACCCTGCACGACATCATCCACACTGACAAGTGCCTGACTCTGGTCTTCGAGTACCTGGTGAGTGTCTGCTGCTCCGGGCTCCGCCTGCCGTCCTGCCGTTCAGAGAAACTGGCTTCATCTGGCTTCTCCTTGCTCCCCTCGTCAGGAGAAAGACCTGAAGCAGTACATGGACGACTGCGGGAGCATCATGAGCGTCCAGAACGTCAAGGTAATCCTTAGGGTTTGCTTCACTGCAGGAGGTTCTGACTGCTCCTGGTAGCAGTTTGCTGCTAGCTACAAATTAGCCACCAACATGGTGGGTAAACAGCAGCAGATGATGGTGGATGAGCTCACCTGCCATCACAAACAGTCATTACCATGTGATGCAATGGGTGAAAAGTGTTCCTCCAAACGCTACAAAACAGCCACCTGGTATTTGGCTGCACTGGCTGTGAAGTGACCATCACCATCACCATGGTCTTCATGTTGATGAAGTAGATCCTCTCAGGAGAAGCTCGTCTCTCTCTGCCGTTAGCACTTTTCTCTCTTCATACTGGTGCAGTTGGAAGGTGGAGAGACAGTGACTGGTTGTCTTCTTCTCATCCTCAGATCTTCCTGTTCCAGCTGCTGCGAGGTCTGGCCTACTGCCACAGGAGGAAGGTCCTTCACAGAGACCTCAAGCCCCAGAACCTGCTCATCAATGAGAAAGGAGAGCTCAAGCTGGCCGACTTTGGTAATCAATCAACGTGAAATTGAGAGTGATCAGAAGGATCTCACTCTTGTCAACAGAGCTTTAGTTTGATGTTTGCATGCAGTGGTAGCAGAATAGGAGCAGAATGCACTCATATTATTGGCATTGTTTGTAAAAAAAAACTCACAGCCTGAAAGTCCCACCAGCTCCCCAACCACTCAGCACTGCCCCCTTGCGGCAGTAACACCACATGACCACATGTCACTGTGCTGTATGGAGGACAGTGGAGAAGCAGCTCCTCTGAAACCGTTCTGGTCCTTCCTCTCGCAGGTTTAGCTCGAGCCAAATCAGTCCCGACCAAGACCTACTCCAACGAGGTGGTGACCCTGTGGTACCGCCCCCCCGACGTGCTGCTGGGCTCCACCGAGTACTCCACGCCCATCGACATGTGGTAAGACCACCCACGCAGCAGCAGCAGCAGCAGCAGCAGCAGATGTCTTCCAGTTGCCACTGTGTGGAGCTGCTCACCTGCTTTGACTCCTAGCTCCTCCTCCGTGGACAGATCGTCCACTTTTCCTTCCCAGCTGCGTGCTAATGTCACTGCTTGTCCTCCGCTGCTCCAGGGGGGTGGGCTGCATCTTCTATGAGATGATCACTGGCAGGCCTCTGTTCCCCGGATCCACCGTGGAGGACGAGCTGCACCTCATCTTCCGCATCCTAGGTGACAAGAGCACTTTGCAGTGCTGCTTGGTGGACACACACACACACACACACACACACTTTCATTTTCACGACTATTGACATTGTAGGTTGTCACTCAAGGCATCAAATCTATGAATGAACACAAATGGAAAATGAGCTCAACAAAAAGTGTGAAATGACTCAAACCAGTTTCATATTTTATCCTATCAATGACACAGAACATCACAGATTGAGGCATTTATCATTGTTTTCTCTTGCCACATGAATCCACATGTCTTGCTCATATAGTTGATGTCTTCAGTGTATCTACAGTGTAGAAAGTAGTCAAGGTACAGAAGAGACAGGTGTGTCCACACTGTTGACTGGCAGTGTGTGCATCTGATTTCTTACTTTATTCCTGCACTGTTTTATCAACCTGTTGCTTATTTTCATCTTACATTGAACAGTACTGAAAGCACAGTGCAGGAGCAGCACCTCTCTCTAACTCTATGTCTCTCTCACTCTCTCTCACTCTCAGGCACTCCCACTGAAGACACCTGGCCCGGCATCACCACCAGCGAGGAGTTCAAGACGTACAGTTTCCCTCGGTACCAAGCGGAGCCGCTGGTCAACCACGCTCCCAGGTCTGTAGTCTGCCTCCCCGCTGCACAGACACACACACACCTGCTGGTCAAGCATGATATCGAGCCAGTGGTTGAGTTGAAGTGGACGTGGCTCAATGTTCTCTTGTTGCTGCTGCAGGATAGACAACGATGGCCACGACCTGCTGGCGATGCTTCTTCAGGTGCTGCACTCTGATACGGTCGTACCTGATACGTTCATCTCTAGCAGTGAACCGTCTCGTCAGTGTGTCTCTGTTTCTGTGCTTCTGCAGTTCGAGGCCAAGAAGCGAGTATCGGCGGAAGATGCCATCAGACAATCGTACTTCAAGAGCCTGGGGGAGGAGGTGCAGACGCTGGCAGACAGTGAGTTGCTGGGGTCACATGACGAGCCGCTGCTTCATCTCTGACAAAACTCAGCTCTTCCTTCAGTTGGAATCACAACCTTTGACCTTGACTGTCGCACATGACTTTAACCTTTTGCATGAAAAACAGAGTTGGAAAGAAATCACATTCCTTGACTGACGATAGTTGACAGTAAGCCAGTGAATCCAGCAAGAAGAGAAGAAACTCACTGTAGTTGAAATCAAGAGACTTTGATTCACATTTTCTGACCTTGGGACAACTTGAATACAATCACCGAGCTTCACTTCGGTTTATTTCTACTGAGACGTCAAGTGCTCACTCTGCTTCCCTGCTCTTCCAGCTGCCTCCATCTTCTCTGTGAAAGGCCTTCAGCTCCAGAAGGACCCGGGCAAGAGGTCCTCAGTCTTCCCAGAGTCAGGTACGTCCTCCAGGATGCACAGACGCAGTGGGAGAACCACAGAGCAGGGATCCTGAGTGGTAGTTTAATGGAGGAGAGGTCTCACTCCCCCCCTCCTCCCCCTCTTACTCCTCCTCTTCCTCCTCCTCCTCCCCTTCTTCCTCTCCTCTGTTCAGTAGCTTCCTGTTGTCTCTGTCACGTCAGTGTGTGCTCACGCACATCAGTCACACAAGCCTTGACATCCATCACACACAATCCTTCAAACAAGTTCAAGTGCAGTATTATTATATTGCTGTTGTACTTGTTTTCAGTTGCGTGCACAGGGAGTCCGCAAACACTGACGTCATTTTGTCGGCAGTGATCGTGAAAACGACTCAGTCTGGCTCAATGGAACTGAACGGCTCAGGTGTTGAACCTCATAAGTTTATCATGGGACCAGATTTCATCAGTGTGCAGCGCCTGTGACACGACACACTGGGTCCACTGGCTCCACTGGTTCCACTGGCTCCACTGGCTCCACTGGCTCCACTGGGTCCACTGGGTCCACTGGCTCCACTGGACACACTGGCTCCACTGGGTCCATTGGATCCACTGGCTCCACTGGCTCCATTGGGTCCATTAGATCCACTGGCTCCACTGGCTCCACTGGCTCCACTGGCTTCACTGGTTGACTCCACTCTGGGAGTCAACCTGGAAACACAACACAAACGAAACATTGGCTATAAAATCCTGATCTGTTTCTGGACGTTGTGTGAAAATTTGAGGTTATCTGAAGAAGAATTGGGCAAAATGATTGGCCAGTGAAACGATGTCTTATGGTTTGGGACGCCCTGTGCTCCGTCAGGAAGAAACTAGAACAGGAACGCCAGAACGTCTCGCCGCTGGTGTAGAAACTAGACTGAAGATGGTTGACGGTAACTCAATGTTTACATCCCCATCCAAATTGAATGCAATTTCAATGTTTTGCTCCAGCTGCGTTTGTGAAGCATGCACTGTATTTTATGGTCTGTGTCCTGTTCAGCCAAACCAACGATGGTTTGCACCCAGCTTTGCTGAGATGACTGAATGTTAGATGTGCAAAAAACAGCCCAAACAAAGCCTGATCGGGTCTATCAATGACCTGGTGAGGAGCTGCAGTGTTGAACCCACACAGCTGCAGTGTTGAACCCACACAGCTGCAGTGTTGAACCCACACAGCTGCAGTGTCTGCAGCCTTGTTGGGTAGTTTGAGTCGTGAATCGACGGTCACGTCTGAAACAGACACCGGGGGGTGAGCACAGGTGAGCCACACCTGTAGACCACTGCTGTCACTGTGTGTGTGTGTGTGTGTGTGTGTGTGTGTGTGTGTGTGTGTGTGTGTGTCTCTTCTCTTTCTCAGTGTCATGCGCTTTCTCTCTCTCTCTCCTTTTGCAATGTTCATCTTTCTCCCTCTAACTCCTCTCTGTCTCCCCTGTGCCCCCCTCCTCCTCCTACCCACCTACTGCCCCCCCCCCTCCTCTGGACCAATTCAATACCCCCCCGCCCCTTCCTTCTTCTTTCCCGCCTCCTCCAAATCCCTTTTTTATATTAAAAAAACAAACAAAATCAAAGGGATGGCCGGTAAGCTAGGCTCCGCCCCCTCGCAGTACTTCCAGAGAGAAGCAGCCAATCCCAGGGCTCAGAGCCACAATCTCTCCTACACTTCCACTGGCTGAGTGGCCTCCACTGTTCTGGTAAATACTCTTCATTCTGTCACTGTGTGTGTGTGTGTGTGTGTGTGTGTGTGTGTGTGCGTGCTGGCTGCTCTGGCCTCACTGTCCTATCAGTCTACGGCCCTCCCCATCCTACATTTGCTCTTTTTTCTTTCTTTTCCCTCCAGTTTCCGTTCCTCTTTTCTTTCTCACTCTCTCCGTTCCTCTTGTCCTCCTTCACATTTCCAGCCCTGCACCTTCTTGCATCATCTCAGCCCCCAGAGTGAGCCACTCCCTCCCTCCCAGTGTTTATTCCAGGGATGAAAGGTGGAGGAGGAGGAGGAGGAGGAGGAGGAGGAGAAGAGAGAGAGAGAGAGAGAGAGAGAGAGAGAGAGAGAGAGAGAGAGAGAGAGAGAGAGAGAGAGAGAGAGAGAGAGAGAGAGAGAGAGAGAGAGAGAGAGAGAGAGAGAATAGAGAGAGAGAGAGGTGGAGGTGGACTCATGTCTTTCTTCTGGTTTGCAGTCCTGTTTAGGTTTCTGCAGCGGGAGGTGTAGCGTGTGTGTAAGTGAGTGTCGGCTCTGCGTGCGTGTGTGTGTGTGTTTGCTGTGGTGTGACTTGCATGGAGCTGCAGTGTGTGTGTGACTGCTGGGGGTGAAGGCGGCAGCGGCGTTCATTCCCAGCAGTCAGACGTTGACAATGCTGCTGCTTTTATTCATGTAAAAAAGATCTCTGGCTGTGGACGACATCATGAGTTGATGGTGAGATCTGTTTGATGATGATTGATGATGATGATGATGATGATGATGATGATGATTGGATGAGATTGAGGAAGAGTTGCTGAGTCTCCACCACAACCTGACTGCTGTTGGACTGGACTGCAGTGTCCAGTGTTTGCTCCAAATGAAACCCACACCTTTTCTCTCTCTCTCTCTCTCTCTCTCTCTCTCTCTCCCCTCTCCATCTCTCCATCTCTCCCTCTCTCTCTCTCTCTCTCTCTCTCTCTCTCTCTCTCTCTCTCTCTCTCCCTCCCTCTCTCTCTCCTCTCTCTCTCTCTCTCTCTCTCTCTCTCTCTCTCTCTCTCTCTCTCTCTCTCTCTCTCTCTCTCTCTCTCTCTCTCTCTCCTCTCTCTCTCTCTCTCTCTCTCTCTCTCTCTCTCTCTCTCCCTCTCTCTCTCTCTCTCTCTCTCTCTCTCTCTCTCTCTCTCTCTCTCTCTCTCTCTCTCTCTCTCTCTCTCTCTCCCTCTCTCTCTCTCTCTCTCTCAGCCCCTCCCTCTCTCTCTCTCCCTCTCCCTCTCCCTCTCCAGGAGGCAGAGTGTGTTGTTTCTCTCTGCTGGCTGGCCCAGGGAGGCAGGAGGCAGAGTGGTGGCAAGGAGGAGGCAGACTGTGGTGGCAAGGAGGAGGACGGGCCACAACAGGGTGTGTCCTGCCAGAGGTACTACTTCCACTGACTGCCACACACACACACACACACACACACACACACACACACGGAAGCCCAACCGCACAGTGAGGCTGAGGGAACAGCGGGCAGACTTTGCTCGACTCTCAAGGCAGAAACCAGAAAAGTGGGAGAACGACAGACTCTCCTTGCTGCTACTACCACTGCTGTCCAGAAGAGGGCGGCACCTGTTCAGCAGCCGAACCATTGGGAGGCAAAGGAGAAGGAGGAGAGGAAGAGGAGGGCGGCCGCCGACCTGAGGCTGCTGTTGTACATAAAGAGAGAGAGACTGTGGAACTGTGACCTGCTGCACCTCAGAACCCCAGAGAACCCTGCCTGACCTCATCCACTGTCTCCACACACACACACACACACACACACACACACACACACACACTGGTGGCTCACTTGAAAAATAAAGTTCCGTGTACGTGTAGATTAACGCAGTTTACGGAAATAAACTTACGCACCTTATGTCATCCAGCTGTGGGGAGGGGGGAGGGGCTGTCGTGACATCATCAGCGGTGGGGGGGGGGGCTGTCATGACATCATCAGTCGGCAAGCAGAGCAGGATGAAAGGAAGTGAAACATTTAGGACATTTAGAAATGAAGGCAAAAGAGCAACAGGGCAGGAGACAGCGGGGAGTTGCTTCATCTCACTGACCTGCCGCTAAACCCACCAACCAGTTCCAACGACCTTTGACCCCCATGTGAAGACCAGTGGAAGGACTTCCTGTGAGGACCAACAGGAAGGGTTAAAATCCCCACCTGCTCACTCCTAGACCCCTCCTCCCTCCCCCTCCTGCCTTGAATTAGAAGACCTCCTCATCTGATCGGTTGGTGTGACCTCCAGGTGTCCAGGTGTCCATCTCTCCATCTCTTCTCTTCATGCTCTTTCACCCGATTTCGTTTTTTTAAAACGACATTTTTTTTAAAGGATTACTGTCAGATCCATCGCCGTCTCTTCAAACGTGTTCAGCTCAACCTGCTTTTATCCTTTTTGTTTTTGAAGTATTTTTTATTTTCCAAGTGTACATACGTGTGATCCTACTCTAGATCCTGGATGATTCCAGGATGCTGTTCTCAGTCTTGACTCTGTCCCCACCTGCACAGGTGGACGTCTTGCACATTCCTTGAGCTCAGGACTTAATGCTAGTGTGGTTTTAGTGGATGCTGTGCAGTGCACCTGCTCTCATGCTGGCCCCCCCACCCCACCCCTTAACCCCGCCTCCTCAACCCTTAACCCCGCCCCTCCCCTCCCCCTGGAGAGCCGAGTGCATCCAACACTGCCTGAAAACTCTCTGACTGTCTGTGAAGAAGAAGAAGAAGAAGTGGAGGGAGGGTCCACAGTGTGTGTGTGTGTGTGTGTGTGTGTGTGTGTTCTCCTGTTGGCGTCACCCGACTATCACTGTCTAGAGTTTCCAGCTTTGCCGAGGTTTCTCTTCCTGAGCAGCGTCAAAGGTCCCAGTTGAGTCCGGTCCCATTCCCAGCCCAGTTGGAGCAGCTTTGCTCCGTGAATGATCCAGGAAAAAAAACAGAATTAGCCGCGTGTTTGCAACCGGCTGCTAAACCAGTGATTTTAAGGCCGTGTTGGAAGAGAATGAATGCACAGCAGTCTCAGAAGACCACCCACTGGAGGTGTAGTTACCAACCAGCGAGAGGCCAAACTGTGCTTCCGTGTCCTTTGTGACGTCACAGAGGGCTGGGTTCTAGTAACAGAAGTTTGATCAGTCGGCGAGGGAGACGGTGAAAATCACACAACGCGGGGACCTTTGAACGCAGCTCCGCTGACTTCGGTGGCTGGAAAAGCTGCTGCACACGGTCCGTTTGTCACTGCACACCAACCTGCAGTGGCTCCTCACCAAGCTGAGAGAGCTGCAGTGACAAGAAGGCCAGGAAGGCAGACTGCTGCCAGGACAGACAGACATCACACGGAGCCAGGAGAAGCTCAGCACCACACACACACACACACACACACACACACACAGACACAGCAGTTGACGATGCCATGGCATTCCAGAGGGGGGCGTCGACCACCTGAAGGACTACCTTCTCACTCAGTGTGTGACAGTATGTAGCATGTACATAGACGAGCCCTCACTTTGTATATACAGAAGTGTACAGCTTTGATACAGCCAATCACAGCCTGGCGTTCACTCCCCCTCCCTACCTCCCCTCCTTTCTGTTTCTTTAAATCAAAGGTCATAGCAATATTTGTGTCATGGAGCAGAAGCCACGGAGGAGGTGGAGGAGGTGGAGGAGGTGGAGGAGGTGGAGGAGGTGGAGGTGGTGGGATGAGTACGTTTGTTTTTGTGTTCCTTTACAAAGAGTGAAGTGACTGTGAAGAAGAAAAACAACTGTGAGACTTGACTGAAGTGAAACATGCTGGATCCAAAACGAGGAGGAAGGTGTTGCAGTGGGGCTGTAATAATAAACTGACTATTTTCATGTAGTTTCTTTCTTTTTTTTTTTTTTTAAATCAATGAAAGCCATAAAGGTTGAAGTGAGGGTGAGTGCGACGACTTGTGTAGCAGAGCAGATGTGTACAAGTGATTGAGAAATAAAAACCTCCAACTACCATTGGCTGCTGTGTTGTCCGCCGTACATTCTGTGGAGGTGTGTGATTTCTGCAACTGTAAACGTATGATATTATGTTCTTATATCAGTGCTCGAGCTGCTGGCTGTCACCATCACAACTTCTTTTAAATTGTCACTCTGAAAAAAACGTTTACCCCAAATTTGCAAGCAGAGTGTTTATTCAGGACGAGGCTGAAGACTGAACCAGGAGAAAAAGCCTCCATTTAATCTCCACTTGTGACTGTTGAGTGATAAGACGCACACAACCTGTGCATGTTTTTTGAGAGACCGCTGAAATCCAGTGGTCATTGCAGCCCAGTCACTTGAGGGATCCTTTGGGGGAGCTTCTCTGGCCCTTGTTGAGGGAAGCCACGGTGGACTCCACCTCGGAGGGGTGGAGCTCACTGAGGGCCCAGGGGTTCCAGCCGCAGCAGACCGTCTGCACGGCCAGTCTCTGGAACTGGACACACACACACACACACACACACTCAGTGATACTGATATCGAGGTCATAAGGTCATTAAACCTTCACGCTTCCCCAAAGCACTTTTACATTGGCCTCTCATTCACCCATTCACTCACACACTCATACACCAACGCGTGGCGCTGCCATGCAAGGCGCTGCCAGCTCCATAGTTCAGGGTCTTGACCAAGGACACAACGACAGACTGGGATTTGAACCGGCAACCTTTGGGTCCTTGGACGACCCGCTCTACCTCCTGAGCCACAGTCACATCAGACACATTGGAGAAGATTAGACTGCGATATTTGATTCCAATGCGGTACCGACACATTCAACATTCACATACAACTGGTACTGGTGCGGTGGTGATGGCACAGGAAGGAGTCGAGGACTCAACCTCGGCGGTATCGGTGTCAGCGCATCCCTAGTAAATATGTACATGAGTGAGTCCATGCTGACCTGTCTGTTCATGAAGATGTATATGATGGGGTTGTAGACGGTGCTGCTCTTGGCCAGGACCACGGGGACGGTGGCCACGATGGGGTGGATGTGGAGGCTGGAGTCCACCACCGCGCTGAGCGCCATGGCGGCGTACGGCAGCCAGGTGAGCAGGAAGGCCAGCACCATCACCACCACCATGCGAGCCACGTGGACCTCCATGCGGTAAGTGCTGCGAGCCTGGGACACCTGCAGCCTGCTCACCTGGGACAAGCAGCAGACAGACGGACGGACGGATGGTCAACGCGTGGCTTCGTCCCCCACGAGGACCGTGGCGAGGGAGCGAGCGGACGCCTACCTGACGGAGTGTCCACAGCAGCCGCCAGTAGGACACCATGATGATGGAGAACGGCACGGCGAAGCAGAAGACAAAGTACATGATGATGTAGGACACGTCCCCGCTGTCCGCGCTCTGCCACTTGGGGGCGCAGGAGATCCTCACGCCCTCCATCTCATAGCTGCCCCAGCCGAAGAGAGGCGGAGTGTTCCAGAGGAAGGACCAGAGCCAGGAGAGCAGCAGGCCGCCCACCGCGTGTCTGCAGGTCACACAGAAGCTGGGTCACATCCTGGACCACGGACAGAAGCACCGTCTGCTCTGAGGTACCTGGTCTGGAACTGGACGCCACCCACTGGATTGCACACCACAATGTAGCGCTCGACGGAAATCACTGCTACGGTACAAAGGCTGGCGATACCTGAGGGACAAGATAGAAGAAGACGGATGGACAGATAGTCAACATGTCTCAAAATGGTTGTGGTGCTGCAATTTGAACCGCTTCAAGGTCCAGTCTGTGATATTTGGAGGTTCTGAAGAAGAAACAGCAACATCAAGTGGTTACAGTTTAGATTGACTGCGTCTTCAACTGAGTTTGCCAGTGAACTACGGTGGCCCTGCACACCCAAACCTGGATACCCAGTTTCTGTCCAGTCTTGATGATGTCTTGGTCTTGATGCCGTCTCCACTACAACGCTATGCAACACGATGCCACTCACCAAAGAAGGCGACGGTGAATCCCTCCAGCGTGCAGCCGACCTTCCCCAGGTGGAAGTGTCCCATGGCGCTGGAGACTGTGGTGGGCAGACCCCCAAACAGGGCACAGCCCAGGTCACACACGGCCAGGTTGACCAGGGCGTAGCTGAGCGGCTGCCGCAGCTGCCTGTGTCTGACTGTGATCACGATGACCAGCAGGTTGAGGACGACCCCGGCCACCGAGGACACTCCCAGGATGACGGCCAGCGTCCTGTAGCCCCTGGCAGACAACACCTCCGCCACACTGTCAGACGTCTGGTTCCTGTCTGCGACACAGGGCTCCATCCTGCCGGTTCAACTACAACCATCCACCATCCACAGGTGAGAAAGGGCCCACAGCAAAAGACACAGTCAGAAGCGTCATCTTCAACACGAGAAGCAAACAGCAACACTTGAGCCAACGAGGTTCCTGTCTGCTCCGTTGCTTGGTGCTGAGCTGCTCTGGTGCAGCGACAGGAGAGAGGAGGCGGAGGAGATCAGAGTGTCAGTTTTATAAGCGTCATAAGAAAAGCTCGGCTCCAGACCATGAAATTTAATTCTCCAGAAGCAAATCTGCCTTAATCCGGATTGTGAGAACAATAAATATGTCTGTCCTGTAAGACTGCACTTTCCATAATTGCAACAGGTTGAGAGAAGCTTCTGCGTAATGGGGACCAGGATTCAGGTGCACAATATGGTTTGAAGGAGATTAAAGGAGAAGATTAAGTGTCAGATAGCATCGTAGCATCGTACGCTTATATGTAATATCCCAATGAGATTTTTAATGTGGTGAGAGTCTACATGTGTAAATAGCACAAGGGTCATATAGGATAAAGTAGAGCGGAGGTTGCAACAACACCAGCCTGTGACACGATCTTGAGGTTTCTGGGTTCTTCTGAATATTCTTCGGGGAACAGAAAATGTACATTTTTTACAGCTCATTTCAGAAATCCCCACTATCAGCCACGCAAGTGCAAATGGGAGGCATGAAGAGCTTCAGCTTGAGCTGGACAGAACCTCAGTGGAACAAACAGGTGACTGGTGGGATCATTATTTGATTAAAAGAGGAAATAAATGTGGAAACAACAACAACAACAACAACACTACTACTACTACTACTACTACTACTACTACTACTACTACTACTACTACTAATAATAATAATAATAATAATAATAATAATAATAATAATAATAATAATAATAATGGAGTTTAAAATGAAGCTATTTCTTCACAACTAAAATAATTAACGGTACATTTCAACAAAAATGTTCCAGTCTGCAAGTCAAAGTCAAAGTGAAAGAAGAAGAGGTTTCCCTCCCGGTCACCAGAGGGCGCCAGAGACTGCAGCTTCACCCGGCACTAAAGCAGCAGCCGCGGGGAGCTTCCGGTCTGTTCGGCCGTCAACAGCAGTCAACATGGCGGCCTCCGTGAAGCGGGCGGCGCACGACTTGGAGACTCGGAAGCGGAGCGACGACGTGCTGCAGTCGGAGGGCCTGGACTTCGGCTCCCTGCTGCTGTCCCCGGCCGTGCTGGACGGACTGACCTCGGCAGGCTTCCACCGGCCCTCCCCCATCCAGCTCAAGGCCATCCCGCTGGGCCGCTGCGGCCTCGGTGCGTTCAGGGAACTCGTCGCTCCGGCAGTGCCTTGTTGTTGTTGTTGTTGTTGTTGTTGTTGTTGTTGTTGACAGCAATGTGGAGTCGCATGTTGGTTGTGTGTGGAGACTGGGTAGTCGTCGCGCTTGATTAGTTCCAACCTGACTAGCGGCTCCTTGTGTGCACGTGAGCACACAGTGAGAGCCGAAGCCTGGCGCTGACAGACGTCCCTCCGACACGGACGGACGTCTGTGAGTCGTCGCAACGAGCTGCGGTTCAAATGTCAAGTTGCAGCGTAAACGTCACATTATGATGACGTGACGTCGCCGCTCCTGACTGGATTGACCTGCCCCCTCACCTAGAAGCCATCATCTTAACCTCTGATTAAATGACGGAGTGTGAGCATCGTCTAAAAAGTGGGGGATTATTATTATTATTATTAGGGACTGAGCCAGTGAAAGACCAGTTCGAAACGAACTGGTCTTTCGCAATGGCGAAAGACCCTATTGTATTTGCTATGTTTATTCGGGACTGAGCCTCAGCGAAGGCCTGCTCATATCAGAGCAGGTCTTCGCAAGGCGAAGACTCGATTGTATTTGTAATGTTTCTTCTTATTATTATTATTTACACATTCCTCGCTGCTTCTTTCCCCATTTTGACCCCTCACCATATAAAATATGCGAATTAAATCCGCCACATAGGTAGAAACTGGCGAAAAATTTGATAAAATTAAGAAAAAAGGCCAAATTCCACTCTCTAGCGCCCCTAGAGGCGTCCAAAAATTTGAAATGGGCCTAGCTTCCACTAGGAAGGTCGAAAAAAATATGGGGAAAAATTCCACGCGTTCGTCTCGTCAAGCCCGACATTTCGTGACGCTCTAACTTATATCGTCCGACATACAGGAAGTGAGTTATTTCCACTTTTTGATTTCACGTTAAAAACTAACTTCTTCTAGGAAGGTCGTACAGACATGGGGCCAACACCACGCGCGTGGCGCAATCCAGACCTATTTGCTGATATGCTGACCTTTGACCCCACACAAACCCGGAAGTGAGCTATCGTCACTTGTTTGGAAAAGAGTGAAAATACAAGGCTCAGAAAGCGCCAAGTCCGACGGGCTTGAAAATTCAGTATGACATGGACTGTACCTTCAATCCACGGAATCATCAAAAAAAAATTTTCAATTTTCTAACGTTTTCGTTCAATGGCCCTCCAAAGTCGACGCACATTGAAAATCGACCAAAAATTGCTCAAAATCCCCCTGACAAAATTAAAATGCCTCTAGCGCCCTCTAGGAAGGTCGAAACGACATGGGACGAAAACCCACGCGTTCCTTGGATACAGACCTACATTCTGACATGATGACCTTTGACCCCTGACAAACCGGAAGTTAGCTATTTCCACTTCTTTGAAATCATCCAGAGTGACAGTACTCAACTAACCGTCAATGCTGCAACTTTCAAACCTTTTCTATTAAACAGACTAGACTCTCAGAAGGTCAACGTAAAAAGAATGGTCCGGATGCGTTGCACCGTTTTCATTTTATAACCCTTTAAAGTTGATGCATGTCAAAACTGACCAAAATCCTAAAAACACACCAAAAAACTAAAAATGCACCTAGCGCCCTCTAGGAACATCGAAAATTGGTGCAACAAATATCCACGCGTTCGTCTCATCAAGCTCTACGTCAGCGTACACTCTAATTTTGGAATCCAACAAACAGGAAGTGAAATATTTCGAGTTGTTTGAGATCGCCTGAACGAAAAAAAACGAAGATCGTATTTTCACTAACCACGCCTACACCGTTACTCACACCCCGCATAACTATACATAGTTAGATAGCTGAAGCTCTTAGCTAAAGGTAGATACCAATATCTTTCCTGTAGACGCTGAAATGGCGGAGTTCTGAGCTTAGATGTCCATGCTTGCAAAAGCGGAGCTAACGGAGCTAGCGGCGCTACCTCTGCTGCTGCAGGTTGGGAGCCCCTCACGCCTGTCTCTTGCTCTCCCTCTTATTCAACAGCCATATACTGTAAATGGCTGCAGTTTCCTTTACAAAAGTGCTACAGACGTCATTCAAACATCCACGTGTTTCTCTCATCAAGGCCTATAATTTACATTTGACAGCTACTTCAAAAAAAAGACTGCAGGTTAAAAATTAATATCATTTGCATATACAGGCTTATGATGATTACACCTCTTCTCCAGCTTTTTCAACACACAAATGGCTGCAGTTTCCTTCACGAAAGTGCTACAGGCGTCATTCAAACACCGGCGTGTTTGTCTCATCAAGACCTTTATTTTACAATTTACAGCCACTTCAAAAAAACAACCAACAAAATAAAACAATGCAGGTGAAAAATCTGCATCATTTCCATACACAGGCTTATGATGATTAATTAGACCACTTCTCCTCTTTCTGATCACAGACATAAATTGCTGCAGTTTCCTTTAGGGAAGTCATACAGACGCCATTCAAACACCCACGTATTTGTCTCATTAAGGCCTATAATTTAGATTTGACAACATCTTCCAAAATAAAATAAAAAAAAAAATACTTTGAAAAAATGTGCATCATTTGCATAGACTTCTTTCAGCAGATGGCGTCGGCAGAGGACGAGGGTCAATTGCAGGCGCCGGCAGAGGTCGTGGGGGGGCAATTGCAGGCGCCGGCAGGGGTCGGGGTCGTCGTGGGTCGTCGGGGTCGTCGTGGGTCGCCGGGGTCGCGTCGGCCACGGCAGGGGTCGGAGGTCGTCGGGGTCGCGCGGCCCACGTCGGGGGTCGTCGTGGGTCGTCGGGGGTCGCGTCGGCCACGGCGGCTCAGTCCCGCAAACGCTGCTTGCAGCTTTAATTCTTATTATTATTTACAAAACTTGCTCCAAAACTCACCAAATTCGGCACGGAGGTAGAAACTGGTACACAATGAAAGAAAATGAAGACAAAAAGGCAAAATTCCACTTCTAGCGCCCCCTACAGGGGTCCAACTACAATTGTCCAAAAATTACAAATGGCCCTAGCTTCCACTAGGAAGGTCGAAAAAAGATGGGGGAAACACCCACGCGTTCGTCTCTTCAAGCCCGACATTTCGTACGCTCTAACCTATGTCCCCCGAAAAACAGGGAGAGAGTTATTCCCACTTTTCGTTTTCACGTTAAAATCATAAGGCTCAGAAAGCACAAGTCCGACGGGCTTGAAAATTCAGTATGACATAGACTGGACGTTCATTACAAAGAATCATCAAAAAAAACAGTGATTTTTCCAACCTTTTTCGTGCGCCCCCAAGAGGCGTCCAACTACAATTGGCCACAAATTACAAATGGCCCTAGCTTCCACTAGGAAGGTCGAAAAAAGATGGGGAAAACACCCACGCGTTCGACTCTTCAAGCCCGACATTTTGCACCTCTAACCTTTGTCCCCCGACAAACAGGAAGTGAGTTATTCCCACTTGTTTGGTTTTCACATTAAAATCATAACGCTCAGAAAGCGCAAGTCCGACGGGCTTGAAAATTCAGTAAGACATAGTCTGGACCTTCATTACAAAGAATCATCAAAAACATTTTTGCTTTTTCCAACCGTTTTCGTGCAACGGCCCCCCAACCAGACTCTAAGACATAACTCTTCATATTTGTGGATATAGTTAGAACGTTGGATCGGCTTTGACAATGCAAGATCCACTATAAAGGACACTGACTGCGTAACATTCTTTTTCCTTTTTTTTTCTCCTCAACTGGCAGGCAGAACATGATCAAAGGCTATTAAAACATGTCAGTCATAAATGCTGGCTTGTGATTGAACAACGCCCCATAACAACAGACATTTAACTGCAGCACAGCCTAGCTAAAAGATGATACTAGTATCTTTCATGTAGACGCCGAAATGGCTGAGTTCTAAGCTTAGGTGTCCAAGGTTGCAAAAACGCCTTTCTCTATCTCTCCTCTTTTGTATGACATAGACTGGACGTTCATTACAAAGAATCATCAAAAAAGAGGATTTTTCCAACCGTTTTAAATGCGCCCCAAGAGGCGTCCAACTACAATTGGCCACAAATTACAAATGGCCCTAGCTTCCACTAGGAAGGTCGAAAAAAGATGGGGAAAACACCCACGCGTTCGTCTCTTCAAGCCCGACATTTTGGACCTCTAACCTTTGTCCCCCGACAAACAGAGAGTGAATTATTCCCACGTTTTTGGTTTTCACATTAAAATCATAAGGCTCAGAAAGCGCAAAGTCCAACGGGCTTGAAAATTCAGTAAGACATAGTCTGGACCTTCATTACAAAGAATCATCAAAAACATTTTGCTTTTTCCAACCGCTTTTCGTGCAACGGCCCTCCAACCAGACTCTAAGTCATAACTCTTCATATTTGTGGATATAGTTAGAACGTTGGATCGGCTTTGACAATGCAAGATCCACTATAAAGGACACTGACTGCATAACATTCTTTTTCCTTTTTTTTGCCTCAACTGGCAGGCAGAACATGCTCAAAGGCTATTAAAACATGTCAGTCATAAATGCTGGCTTGTGATTGAACAACGCCCCATAACAACAGACATTTAACTGCAGCACAGCCTAGCCAAAAGATGATACCAGTATCTTTCATGTAGACGCCGAAATGGCTGAGTTCTAAGCTTAGGTTGCTCCTGCTCGTTTGGAGCCCTGACGCCTTTCTCTATCTCTCCCTCTTTTTTAACACACACAAATGGCTGCAGTTTCCTTTAGGGAAGTCGTACAGACGTCATTCAAACATCCACGTGTTTGTCTCATCAGTCGCTGGGCGTCGGCAGAGGTCGGGGGTCACCGGGGGTCGCGTCGGCCGTGGCGGCTCAGTCCCGTTCAATCCTGCTTGCAGGGCTAGTTATTATTATTATTATTATTATTATTATTATTATTATTATTATTTATGATGTATTTTCTTCTTCATGCTCAGCAGCTTGCTCAGCAACACTTTGAATTCACGTCGTGGAGAATGATGGGCTTCATTAGAAGGTTGAACACAGGCGCTTTTCCACTCAGAATCAACCCCTAGTGGTTGAGCTGAGATCACTTTACACGCAGCGCCTGTGATTCGTCAGTTAAACTGCGGAGACAACTTGCGTGGCAGACAGGCGAGCCCACTGTTCTGTGTGGGTCATGAAGCGGAGATGAAGCGGCCCATCTGTTGTTTCAGATCTCATCGTCCAGGCCAAGTCTGGCACGGGGAAGACGTGCGTGTTCTGCACCATCGCGCTGGACTCGCTGGTGCTGGAGAATCCTGCAACCCAGGTGAGCAGAGCCGCGTCCTTCTCAGGACTCGCAATCCTTCCTCTAGTTCTGATGCCGTTTGTGCGTTTTGTGGGAGAGCTCTGTCGTTGTTTTGCTTGCAAATGTTGTAAACGACAGAAGACATCCAGGAAGTGAACTGGCAGCAGCCTGGTAGTGTGATGAGGTTCAGCAGCTCAGACTGTCGCTGATCAAGCAGCTCAGTCCCTGGGTGTGCTGCAGTAGTCCTGTTAGGTGGCGCTCACTTTTAGTAGTAGTAGTAGCGGTAGTAGTAGAAATAGTGGTAGTAGTAGTAGTAGTAGTAGTAGTAGTAGAAATAGTGGTAGTAGTAGTAGTAGTAGTAGTAGTACTATTTCTTTCATGGGGTCTGACTCTTCTTGCTGCTTGCTGCAGGTTCTGGTCCTGGCTCCGACCCGGGAGATTGCTGTGCAGATCCACTCGGTGGTCCTGGCCATCGGCTGTGCCATGGAGGGCCTGCAGTGCCACGTGTTCATCGGGGGCCGGGCCGTCAGTCAGGACAAGAGCCACCTGAAGAAGTGCCACATCGCCGTGGGCTCACCAGGTCAGACGCTCCACACCTGGACCTTGTCGCCACGACCTCTTTGTTTGCTTCCGTTGTGTTGTTGTAACCGCGCCAACGGTGCCATCTGCAGGTCGCATCAAGCAGCTCATCGAGCTGGGCCTGTTGTCCACCTCCAGCATCCGGCTCTTTGTTCTGGATGAGGCTGACAAGCTGCTGGAGGAGGGCAGCTTCCAGGAGCAGATCAAGTAAGACCAGCACCTGCATGGATTCAGAGCTCGCTGCTCCCCCTGGTGGACACACAAGCTGATGCTGCGTCTTCTTCTTCTTTCTGCCCCGTTTGCAGCTGGATTTTCTCCTCTTTGCCTGAAAACAAGCAGATGCTGGCGCTGTCTGCCACCTACCCAGAATCCCTTGCTCAGCACCTCACCCGCTACATGAGAGAACCCACTTTTGTCAGACTCAACCCCACTGACCTGAGCCTCAAAGGTATCATTCAACAACTGACTGCTAGGCCACAGTGGGTGCTACAATGAGCCAGAGGGGCCGGAGCAGCAGCAGCAGATGGATGGAGTGTTTTGGTGACCCACCTCATTGGAGGAAAAAATATAGTTTGCACTTTCATAGTTTGCCTATGCCTGGACCAGGACCACCACAAGAACCACCTAGAACCACCTAGAACCACCTATGACCACTCAGAACCACCACCAGAACCACCTAGACCAGCACGGTGTTAAATGTGGAAACACAGCAAACATGGGGGAAAATAAGGCCCCCGGGCCATAGTTTGCCCATCCCTGACCTCGACCCTACGATGACCTTCATGATGAGACAGCCAGCAAACATCACACAGAAAGTGCATCATCTCTCTGATGAATACCCTGTCCCTCTTCTTCTGGCCTCCTGCAGGTCTGAAGCAGTACTACAAGCTGGTGCAGTCCCACCCGCTGCCCCACAAGGTGTTTGAGGAGAAGGTGCAACATCTGTTGGAGCTCTTTGGAAAAATCCCCTTCAATCAGGCGCTCGTCTTCTCCAACCTACACACCAGGTCAGTCTCCTGCCAAAGGTGGCCACCAGGTGGCGTCAATTTGCCAACACTTCCTTGAGCCTGTGCTTGCCCCCCCCCCACAGGGCCCAGCACCTGGCCGACATCCTCTGCTCCAAAGGTTTACCTGCTGCTTGCATCTCAGGTGAGCGACTGCTGATGAGCAGCTGTTGAAGCATCACCTCACCTTCACCTCACCTTCACCCACCTTCACCTCACCTTCACCTCACCTTCACCTCACCTCCACCTCACCTTCACCTCACCTTCACCTCACCTTCACCTCACCTTCACCTCACCTTCACCCACCTTCACCCACCTTCACCTCACCTTCACCTCACCTTCACCTCACCTTCACCCACCTTCACCCCTCCTTCACCTCACCTTCACCTCACCTCCACCTCACCTCCACCTCACCTTCACCTCACCTTCACCTCACCTCCACCCACCTTCACCCACCTTCACCCACCTTCACCTCACCTTCACCTCACCTTCACCTCACCTTCACCCACCTTCACCCACCTCCACCTCACCTTCACCTCACCTTCACCCACCTTCACCTCACCTTCACCTCACCTTCACCCACCTTCACCTCACCTCCACCTCACCTTCACCCACCTTCACCCACCTTCACCCACCACACCTTCACCCACCTTCACCCACCTTCACCTCACCTTCACCTCACCTTCACCCACCTTCACCTCACCTTCACCCACCTTCACCTCACCTCCACCTCACCTTCACCCACCTTCACCCACCTTCACCTCACCTTCACCCACCTTCACCTCACCTTCACCTCACCTTCACCTCACCTTCACCCACCTTCACCTCACCTCCACCTCACCTTCACCTCCACCCACCTCCTCCTCTTCACCCACCTTCACCCACCTTCACCTCACCTTCACCCCACCTTCACCCACCTTCACCTCACCTCCACCTCACCTTCACCCACCTTCACCCACCTTCACCTCACCTTCACCTCACCTTCACCTCACCTTCACCTCACCTTCACCTCACCTTCACCCACCTTCACCCACCTTCAAGCACTGGTTCTGATGCTGTGTGTCTGTGAGCAGGTGGGCTGAGTCAGGACCAGAGGCTGGAGGCCATGTCCAGGCTGAAGCAGTACCAGTGCAGGGTCCTCATCTCCACCGACCTGGTGAGACTCTCCCTCCACCCAACCTGCACCTTCCTCACACACTCTTCTACTCACCTCTTCAACTCTCCTCCTCCTGCTCCTGCTCCTCCTCCTGCTCCTGCTCCTCCTGCTCCTCCTGCTCCTCCAGACCGCCAGAGGCATCGATGCAGACAAAGTCAACCTGGTTCTCAACCTGGACGTTCCTCACGACTGGGAGACGTACCTGCACCGGATTGGTCGAGCCGGCCGCTTCGGTCAGTCGCACTTATACACTTGGTGAAAAGGAGGTGGTGCTAAATTATTTTCATCCACCTGAGTGATAATCCCAGCATTGTATTGGTCTTTATTTTCGCTTAATAGAATAGGTGCACTTTGAAAGTTCCTCCATTGGGAATAAATTGGGAAACGACACCAAGAAGAAAGTTCAAATAAAAATCCAGCTGCTGAGTTGTAGACTTTGCAACTTTGTTGGCCTCAAACAAGAGCAGCAACACTTCAACAGATTATTAAAAATAAACTCATGTCATCTTTTATTCAGCCAGAGGACTCCAACATAAAAACATCTTAATCTTCATTTTGATTTATTCCTTTTCTTATTTGCCAAAACCTCAGCCTGCAGGAGATGTTTGGTGGTGACTGTGTGCTGCTGCTGCTGCTGCTGCTCCCTCTATTAAACAGACTGCATTAAACAGCACTCTGAAGATTAGCCTGGGCCTCTGCAGTGGCAGCAGCAGCTTGACCCTCCTCACAAAGTCAATGGCTTCCTCATCAGCCACGCTTCATTATAATTACACCTGTTGTCCCGGAAACAAGAGGAGTGTGTGTGTGTGTGTGTGTGTGTGTGTGTGTGTGTGTGTGTGTGTGTGTGTGTGTGTGTGTGTGTGTGTGTGTGTGTGTGTGTGTGTGTGTGTGTGTGTGTGTGTGTGTGTGTGTGTGTGTGTGTGTGTGTGTCTTTGGCTGGGGTGGATTTCAAGCTCTCAGTTTGTAAAGTGGATGAAGCATTTTTCCATCTTTTTGCCCCCTGCTGGAGGCTCACTGTTGTTGCTGGAGCAGAGCCAGAGTGCCGTGTGATCAATCATCAATAATCCATGTGGTGATGTTGCTTGCTGCAGGCACTCAGGGTCTGGCCGTCACCTACTGCTGCCACGGCGATGAGGAGAACCAGATGATGGCCATCGCCCAGAAGTGCAACCTCACTCTGTCACCGCTGCCATGTGAGCTGACCAGGGATACTGATGCCTTTATGTCCTGTAGATCTGCAGTGTGTATCACTGCATTCATGGAAACCTCCTCTGTATATGTTTAACCACCTGTATATTCTGTATATGCCTGTGGCAACACAGAGCAATCATTCCATAGCTGCAGACCTGAGCAGGTCAGTGACAGTGAAGCTGAAGCTGACCCCATGTGATGTGATTTTGTTTTGCTCTGGCAGCTGTTCTAGAGGCCAGCCTGATGGACGAGCCCTGTGATTGGGCAGTGTGTGCTGAGGCTGCAGCTCCAGGCTCTTTAGCTCCGCCCTCCTACAGAACAGAGAAGAAGAAGAAGGAGAAGAAGAAGGAGGAGAAGAAGAAGGAGGAGAAGAAGAGCAGCGGCAGGTCGGCGCAGAATCAGCCCTCCGACCAGCAGGACCAGAGGAAACCAGTCAGGACCCGTCCAGCACCAGCAGGTGACGGGTGTGGTGCGGCCGTCCCTCCAGCAGGGGGCGCTCCTCCCCAGGCCACGCCCACCCGCATTGAGCTGCAGGAGGCTCTGCCTAAGATCCCTCCGCTCAGCTCCTTCAAGAGCTGCAGCGTGGAGCTGGTGGGTCTGGACCAGGCCGAGCAGCTCTTCCACCACTTCATCACCGCCGGCTCGGGGAGGTCGGTGGAGGTCGTCCGAGAGTTCAGAGGTCACGAGGAGGAGGGGGAGGGGGAGGGGAGCCGCAGGGAGACCATCACGCTGCACGACGACTCGCCGCACAGCTTGAAGAGTGTTGCAAAGTGGCGCAAGTCCGACTTCCTGCCGCCGCCCAGGCCGCCGCCCACCTCCTCCAGGCCGCCGCCCACCTCCCCCAGGCCGCCGTCTGTACCACGGGATGACGGCGAGCACCGAGCAAACGGAGAGAAACCAGCGCCACCTGCTGTCGGAGGGGAGACAGAGGGCACCAGCGCCACCACCTCAGCGCAGCGACATCTTCCTCACAACACCGGCCCGTCCAATGGGAAGGCTTCCTGCCCCTCCCCCGGCCAGAAACCTGCACCAGCTGTTAAACTGAGCAGCAGCAGCAGCAGCAGCAGCAGCAGCAGCAGCAGCAAGCAGCAGCCAATCCAGTAAGAGTGGAGACAAAGAGAGAGAAAAGACTGGGGGCAAGACAATCAGGGAGAGAAGGGGCGGAGCTTGGAGACAAGAAGAGTGTGATTATGAGGAAGAGGAAGAGGAGGAGGAGGAGGAGCAGCAGGAGCAGGAGCAGGAGGCCTGGAGCCCTGAAACCTACTGGAGGAGCAGCTACAGAGCCTGGAGAGATTTCTGCTCCTCCACCAGGCCGCCTGCTGGTCAGCCAGGGTACTACAGCTACTACAGCGCAGCTGACCACTGGATGGCAGCGTATCGTATGAACTTTGTCTACATGGAAGAACTGCTGAAGTACTGACCCACCACTGGGACCATGGGCTGTTTTTCTTTGCTTTTTTTTTTTTTTTTTTACTGACAGTGTGAAGATGCACAGAAGCTCTTGGAATAAAATGCAGTGAACTGATTGTTTGAGTTTCATCTGGTCTTCTCAAGAATGCCCCTGTTCATCCCACATTGGGGAACTTTGCATTGTCCAACAGCCTGAACAGTGAAAGAAATATTAACTTTGTAATAAATAATAAAACCACATGTGCCTCCTGCTGTGTAATTCTCACCATCAGTCATTAATAACGAGAACATTTCTTAGTCTACACAGTGTGGAGCAACACCCTGAGCTATGAGGCACCAAACGCCCCTCTGTCGTTCCACAGTCAATCATCTTCAGCACCAACAGCTTGTAGCTTCTTAAAGCTCCACTGTGGAGGAAGAAACAGCAACATCAAGTGGTGATATTTTAGATTGCAGCGCTCTTTCACTTATGTCCCCTTTGGGACTCCATACCTTCCCTTTCCTGAGCCTGACGGTGAACTACGGTGGCCCTGTGCACCAAAACCTGGACCTGGACGCCCCCTAGCGTTCAGCCTAAATACCAAACACTGTGCTGTCAGGCAGCTGGATTGTCCACTCCAGGCTTCCTTAGAAAATTGCTGGTGCAAGTTCAAGTCCCACTGATTGCCTCCACATTTGTCCTCCCCACCCCCCCCTCGAGGGAGCGGTGGGCGGAGCTGCGCCCCAGAATCACTGGCTGATCCAACCCCCAAAGTCCAACCCTGAGTACTGAGTGCCAAGCAGCGTTGGAGAGGCAGTGGGGACCATCTTCACAGTCTTTGATTGACCCCCCGGCTCAGGGACCCTTAGAACTGTTCTAAGGGGAGGAAAACCAAATAAGTGTCATTGTACTGCCAGCCTACACTTTTATGGATGTATTTATGGGCAGTATGTTTAGATTTGACCAATATAAAAACCATAAATTAAGACACATTTTCCACACTGGACCTTCTAACAGAGTTCCTTTCCTTCAGACGTCTGAGAAGTCTGAGTCATTTTCATAATCCTGTCCAGACTCTGAATGGAAAATCACTGTTCAAGGGGCAATTTTCCAGAGATCTCCTGAAGGAGCAGCAAGGTCAACTGACCCCTGAGTGCTGCTGATTAAAGGTCCATCAGCTGCCGGAGCCTCAGCCAATCAGAGCAGGGCCTCACAAACACTCTTGAATAGAAAGGCTTCAGAGCCCTGGTCTGCCGCCACTGACTGCTGGTTGCTTCTCCTGCAGCTCCATGTCGCTGCTGTGCAGAGATGCCAGGGCACTGTGTACCTCCAGGAGCCCTGAGGAGCACCAGAGGAACCCGTTCTCCTGCTGCTGCAGCTCCGCTGAGATGATACAGGAGACTTCCTGCAACCAGACCTCCTCCTCCTCCTTCACCTCCTCCGCCCCCTCCCCGGCCTTCCTGACCTTCAACTGCAGCGTGCTGACCTTGACCCTGGTGCTGGGCTCCCCCTGGAACCTGTGGGTGTGCTGGCTGGTCTTCCGCACCAGGAGCCTTCGCAACGTCAACACGGCGCTGCTGGTGAGCCTGGCGGCCGCCGACCTGCTCAAGTGCTGCGTGGACTCGCCGCTGCTGCTCCTCTCGCTGCTGCTGGGCCCCGGGGGGCGGGGCCAGAGCTGGGGGCGGGGCGTGTGCACCCTGCAGCGCTTCACCTTCGCCCTGTGCAGCGGCGCCCAGCTGCTGACGCTGGTCAGCATCAGCGTGGAGCGCTTCCAGGCGCTGGCCTTCCCCTTCCAGACCCAGCGGCGCCGCCTCCTCCGGGTCCGACTCTGGATCCCCGCCGTCTGGGGGTGTGGCCTGGCCCTGGCCGGCCTCTCGCTGGCTCTGGCCCAGCAGGGGGCGCTCTGCCACACGCCGCCCCGGGGCCGGGACGGCTTTGGAGCCTGCGTGCTGGTGCCGCTGTGGGGGGTGTCGCTGGGGGTGATCGTGGTCCACTACGGCCGGATCTTCAGGCTGGTGAGGCAGCACCGCCAGAAGGTGTTTGACCGCGGCGTGGAGCTCGGCCACAGGGGGGCGCCGGCTGACCCGTGGGGCTCGGCCGCAGCTGATCCGACTCCCCGCGCGGCGGACGGTGCTGCTCGTGACCGCCGGGCGCTCCCGCCCGGCCTCAGCCGCGCCCGGTGCCGCGGTGGCGCCCCCAGTGGCCGAGCGGCCCGAGATCGTGGGCGCCGTCTGCTTCCTGACGTCCTGGGCCAAGGAGAGGGGCAAGAAGCGCGTGGAGGGCAAGCTGGCCAAGCGCTTCGGCTACATCATCGTGGCCTTCATGCTGTCCTGGCTCCCCCTGGTGGCCGTCCTACTGCTGGACGCCCTGTGGCACCACAACCATCAGGTGAGTCTTTCAGCTTTCAGTTGTTCATTTAAAGAACACCGGAGTCCAGATCTATCAGTCTGCCTGATTAAAAAAAAAATTGTTTGTCTACATTCTTTAATAGAGGAGTTTTCAGTGCCGTCACTGTGAAGTTGTTTCATCATTTTTGCTTGATTTTTTTTTTTTTTTTAAAGTGCTAAAACATCTTTTCCACCCACAATTAATAAACAAAACTTCAATCAGTCCATCTTGTATAGCAGCTTCCTCCTGCACTCAGGGTGTCAGGGCTCTGCTGGAGCCTCCCAGTGGTCACAGGGTGAAGGTACTGGCAGGGTGACCCCCTGGACCAGTGGCCACTTCATTAGGACCACAGAGTGCAAATACAGAAACTCTTCTCACTCCTGGACACTTTAAAGTTCCTTGGTCAGCTCACATGCATGTTTCTGGAGTGCGGGAGGAAGCTGGAGAACCTGGAGACGAGCCAGCAGACACAGGAGAACCTGGAGGCTCCACACAGGAATCAAACCCACAACCTTCTTGCTGTGAGGCAGCAGCACTGCCCACCGCACCATCTTCTCATCTGTCCCATTTTTCCTGAGGAGGCTTTTTAGGATGTTCTCCTTTCAGCTCTTCCATGTGTGTTTTGAACCTCCTGGTGTGTCCTCCTCTCTCCTCCACAGCTGCTGGTGGAGCTGGAGACCACAGCCATGGTGCTGACCTGCGTGCAGGCAGCGGTCGACCCCCTCATCTACACTCTGGTCACCAGGCAGTTTCGCTCAGAACTCGCCAAAGTTCTCTCCTCCATCCCCTGGTGTCCCTACCCATCCACCTCCTGAGGCCTCCACCCACCTCACAACACACAGCGGCACGAGCTCACACACTGCAAGCAGAGCTGGAGGGGCTCTTCAAGAGAGCGCACGCACGCACACACACACACACACACACACACGCAGTGATTTAGAGGCATGTAAAGAAGAAGGAGGAGAAGAAGAAGGAGAAGAGAGCATATGTTGTATTTGTGGCAGATATAGATGTTTTATCAGCGCTTCACAGTTGGGACACAAGACAAGGTCATAAATAATATCCAACACCTGACAAGATACGCACAGCAGTAGTGTCAACAATGACAGGTGGCATCGGAGGGCAAAGCAAAGAGAGAGAGAGAGAGAGAGAGGAGAAGTAGAGACAATCGAAGGAGAATCAGAGAAACAGACAAAACACAGTCGCACACCTCGGCTTTTGTTGTTCGCAAAATGAAAACAAACAAACAAACAAACACAATCTTTTGACACTCGGAAGAGGAGAACAAATTTTCACATAACAATTCAAAGAGTGTCACTTGACAGAGCAGCCGACACAAAAAAAACAGCCTGCGTGGAAACAGGTAGGCAAGGAAAGCGAGAACTCGATCACTGCGTTATCACTGCAGACGGCCAATAAAGGGAACCTGCGTCCCAGCCTGCAGCTCTCAGCAGGTCCTCACCGGCCAACCTGATGCTGTGGGTGCAAAGTTGCCGTTTGTCACTGTGTTCAAATATGACTGCGAAGGCTCTGCTGTCTGTGCTTCCTCTTTGTTTCTGCAGATTTTAAAGGTCCTGCGTGTCATATTCAGTAGCATTGAATGAAATGAAGGAATACTGGCAACAAATGAAAACCTTTATACTTAGCGACTATGGCAATTATGCCCCCAGGCAGTAACATTGTGTAAGTGATAGTCAACAAACAACAAACTGCCATCAGATTGGTCGGCTGAGTGGAACCGACCAATGAGCTGTGACCGGTGCAGCTCCGTGTCCTGGACTACTGCTGCTGCTGCTGCTGCTCACAGTCGACTCCTATAAAACCGCATCCAATCCCCATGTAAATATAAAGGCTTTTGCTCTTTAGGATTCATTTTTATTTGATTTATGTATCATTAAAGGGATTTTATGTAGCTTGAAAAATGTCTTCAATTCCATTTCACACCAGCAGGCCGCAGTAAATGTTACACATCGGACCCGCAGTTTGCAGACGCTTTGCCTAAACACTAAAACCATGAATCCAAGATGTTGCCACTGGGTACAGCACTAAATTACAAGTAAGAATACGTATTATTTGAACTCTATCGGACACATTTGGCTCTCTTAAACTGACCTTTAATGGACAGCGATGTCTGATATAAAACTATCTATATGCTATACATTTCCTTATTATTATTATTATTATTATTATTATAATTATTGTTATATGATATAATCGCATGTGCCCCGCTGCAATATGCTCTAAAAAGGCCATGGTACATTTTGCTGCTAGGTGCTCAAAACACATTTTACTCCTACAGAAATAGATCAGCGATACAAACCCACATCAAGTAGACCAAGTTCACCCGTCGCCACGCTCCTGACACACCGCTAGCCGTGTGTGAGTGTGTGTGTGTGTGTGTGTGTGTGTGTGTGTGCTCTTGGGGAAGGTTGAACTTCCAGCAGCAGCTCCATGGTCCCACTGGCAGGCAGTGATGTGGAGCTGCACCAGAGGCATCGTGGAGAAAGTTCAGCCTCAGGTTCAGCTGATGGGACTCAGAGTGGCCTTGCATCACGTTGGGGAGACGGACGACGGTTGGACAGACGGATGGACGGCGTCCTCGTGTGTGTGTGTGTGTGTGTGTGTGTGTGTGTGTGTGTCAGCGTGACGACAGACTGACTGCAACCTGCTGCTTGAAGTTCTCCAGAAGGTGAGGGGCCAAACAGAAGCGTTGGAAACACCAAGGTGGACATAAAAGAGTACAAACACCAAGAAGTCCTTTACCACATAGAGTACACATACTGAACAAGTTGAAAAAAATGCCCGCTGAGTCTGGGGGAGGGGTGGGGGGGCGGGGTTACAGCTATAAAGACTAATGAAAATATACCAGTAGTCACACACACAGGGAGGAGGGGGGGACAACAGGACAACAACCAGAGGAGAGAGACAGACTGAGGGAGGAGGAGAGAAGGAGAAGACAGCTTCACTGGGTTCTGCCAAACTATGTTGAAATATTACAAAATATTCTATGAACAATATTCACAAAGAACTGAACGGCTCTGGACAGATTAGTGTCAGAAATTCTCAGCAAAAATGCCTTGTGCTTTTAACTGGGATGGGCTTTGAATCCTGTTCCTTTGTGTTCACACACACACACACAGACGCACACACAGACGCACACACACACTGTTTTCCTGGAGAATGGCTCCACTGAGGTCTGTTGGACAGCAGGAGAAGCAAACGGAGGGAGGAGGAGGATTCAGAAAGCTCTCAAACTGATCTCATTGGACTCTGGTACGGTTCTGGTATCTCTGCTATGGCTCTGGTATGTCTGGTAGGGCTCTGGTATCTCTGGTATCTCTGGTATCTCTCTGGTACGCCTCTTTGATATCAGGCACATGTTGTGTTTGAAGGCTCAGGGCTGAGAATTTCAGACAGAAATTTGTGCAACGAACCCCTTTTTCTCCAGAGTGGCAGCTGCTCAGATTCACCGTGATGAGCCAGAAAGACTTTTCAGAGGAACAGAAAGAGAAGTTTTCCCCGGACACCCCCCCACCCCCCTCGGACAAACGCCTCTGCTCTTCCACCACAACATCACAGCTCTAGCAAAATAAAATAAAGCCAAATAAAAAAAAAAAAAATGCAGATAAGAAAAACCTTGCAGACGCACTCAGTCAGTGTGAAAGGTGTCAGTCAGGTCTCGTGCTGTGAAATAACCATCTGGTTTTCACTCAAGTGGAATAATATTCAAAGCTGAAATGCAACGGCGCCATGTTGATGTATTGACAGGTGATGCAGAAACTGTCCAGGTGATGCTCTGTCCAAACGTCTCCTTCCAAAACCAAAAGACATGAGGAGCATGAGGGAAGCAGGAGAAGGTGAAGGTGCAGAGCGAGTCCCCACTGACCACCCTGGAGCTCCTCCTCCATCACCCTGGAGCTCCTCCTCCTTCCCACTGGATAGAATGACTGTGACCACGCCCGCTCCCACACGCACTCACGCATGCCCACCACTAAAACGGATACACTGGATCTAAACCCCCCCACCCCCCCTCCCACCCTCACACAGGGAGTCTGTGTCCACTGCAGAACATGACCAGCAGGGGGCAGGCAGGCTCCACCCAGCCAGCCAGCCAGCCAGCCAGCCAGCCAGCCACACAGGACTGGAGCGCTCGTCACTTGTTCTGCTGTCCCTCAGTCTGTCTCCCAGAGTCCGGTGGTCCGGTGGTCCGGTGCCCCCCCCCCCCTCCTCACAGCGCCGACACCTTCACAACGTTCTGGTGGACGGAGCCCAGCGGCAGGTGGGCGTCGCCCTCCGGGGTGACCACCGGCGGCGTGGGGATGCTGATGATGGCGGTGGTGATCTGGCTGCTCTGGCAGTTCAACCCTGCTGGATCATCCACACGCATGTTGAGACTGGAGCGACTGGGAGGAGAGGAGGAGAGGAGAGGAGGAGCTGCAGTCAGACTGTCATTTGTTGCTGAGTCAAGTGAAAGTGCTGAGTCAGCAGAATTCAAACAGTGAAAAAGCAACTTTCCCAGAACTTTTGCTCTGTTGTCCAGATTTACTGCCGTTCCTTCTAGCTTATCACTCAAGACCTGAGGCAAAGGAGGGTTTTCAGGGTTGAAGGGACCTCCAGTAGAAGTCAATGTCAGTGGTTCAGTTCCATCACAGTCACATGACCTGAGATGCTGAGTGATGATTTTTAGTCAACGATTTTCAGATCTTTGGAAATAAATCTCAACTATTGCATCTTACTATGTGATTGTGACACTTCAAAAGTCCTGCTGAGGTCTGCACCTCCTCCTGCACCTCCTCCTGCACCTCCTCCTGGTTCCCACCTGGTGCTGAGCGGCTGGATGTGGATGGTGCTGAGCTCCTGCAGCCCCTGCTGGTGCGTCAGAGGCTGCAGGTGCGGCGCAGCTCCGGCGTTGGCCAGCGGGCCGTGCTGCTGCTGCTGCTGCTGCTGCTGCTTCCTGCTGCTGCTGCGGCGGGTGCAGCAGGTGCCCGTCACACCGTCCTGGCTGGAGAGGGAGGGGCTTCGGGACGGGTAGTTCTGCAGCCCCGCCTCCAGGTAGCTCTGCTGGTAGTACTGCTCGTCCACAAACTCATGGTTCTGCCAAGGAGGACAAGAGAAAAGTAGAAGATCATCATCATCATCATCATCATCATCATCATCAGCGAGTCCTAAAAATATACTAGACATTTAATAACGTGCGTATTTATGACTGTGTATTGTATACGACTGGATTATAGCCTTGTCCCAGTGCCAATAACTCCTGGGAGGATGTGACTGTGTGTGTGTGTGTGTGTGTGTGTGTGTGCGTGTGCGTGCGCTCCCTCACTGATGTTCTTGTTGAAACTTGTCTCCATCTTGCCGTCAGTACCTCAAAGCTGCAATAAATCCATGCTTTTATTTTGACAGGGGAAAGTGAGTTCTTGCGTCGTGTTGGAAGCTCAAAGGTCACGTTGGACTCTGACCTTTCTGGTCGACCTCAGCAGGTGGCTGAGAGAGAAAGGTGAGAGCACCCTGCGGTGTTCTGGGTAACAGACGGACGGACGGAGCTGCTGGTGAGAGGCGGTGGAGCCCCCTTGTGGTGGACTCAGAGGCAGGTCTTCCTTCCAGACCGTCGACGCTGACATCCAAACGCAGCAGTAATCTAAAGACGGCTGCAAAGGTTCAGTGAGGTGACAGCAGCAAACTGAGGGTCCAGCTGATGATGGCGATGGAACTCAGCCAGCGGCCAATCACAGCTGAGCTTCTCTGGAGAAACCAACAGCAGCTTCTTCAGGTTTTCACCTCTGGGACGTACACCACACAAACAGACTGGCGAAGGAAGTCGAGCACGCTGCATTCTCATTGGTCCGGACTCAGAGGTCACATGACGAGACTCACACTGGTGACGCAACAGCAGCCAACTGGCATCTTCAGCACTGGCGTTTTGGAATGAGTGCAGGAAGTCGACAGTTTCTGAGAGAGAGTGTGTGTGTGTGTGTGTGTGTGTGTGTGTGTGTGTGTGTGTGTGTGTGTGTGTGCGTGCACTCACGGTGGTTTTCTCCAGGCAGTGCAGCAGGTGGTGGTGCTGGCTCTCCAGCAGAGA
Source organism: Thamnaconus septentrionalis (assembly GCA_009823395.1). Lineage (NCBI taxonomy): Eukaryota > Metazoa > Chordata > Actinopteri > Tetraodontiformes > Monacanthidae > Thamnaconus > Thamnaconus septentrionalis. The sequence goes on along the minus strand of CM020512.1, from coordinate 22,352,511 downwards.
GGTGGACTTGCTCAGCCGCTGCTCCTCCTCCATGGAGCCCTGCATGGACACACACACACACAGACACACATACAGACACACACACACACAGACACACATACAGACACACACAGACACACACACACACAATTAGAGCTTGGCTTGATTTGTCCCTGGCTGCGGCGCTGCAGAGGTGCTGGAGGTGAGCGGCTGCTGGCGGCTCTACCTGGTCTGAAAGGTTCATCTTGTAGGGAAGTTGCTGCAGTAGGAGGAGGAGGAGGAGGAGGAGGAGGAAGAGGAAGAGGAAGAGGAGGAGGAGGAGAGACAAGAACAGAGGAGACAGGAGGTTTTACTGGCCTGCACAGGTTTGGGCTCTCCACACACACACTCCTGTTCTGACCCTGATGATCTCACACCTGGACCATCAGACCAGCAGGTTCAACCTGATGTGATGGCTGAGAGGAGGGGGAGGAGCAGCAGGAGGAGGAGGAGGAGGAGGAGTTTCTTCTGCAACCTCCCCTCACTTTTTATCTTTTATTTCTATTTTTCGACATCTCAGCGAGCCGAGCTGGAAGTTTAATATCCTGAAACATCCGAGCAGAGTTCCAGTCGCAGATAAAGGAGCAGAAAACTGAGGATCTCCATTATTTCCTGCAGCTGCAGCTGGGAGCCTGCAGTGCGTGACTGCACTGAGCCGTGATTGTTGCTGTCAGCAGTCAACCGCTGGTTTCCCATCAGCACAGCAGCCTTTCCTCCGGTTGCATCATCAGCTGCACCGGAGGAATGGCGAGATGAGCCGTTTAGGAACAGGAACTCCGAGCCCTCAGCCTGGCCGCCCGCAGTCTTTCCTGTCTTTCCTGAATTCTTCCACTTTCGTCGGTTTGTTTCTTATTAAAAAGCAACCACAGACCGAGCAGCAGGTGTGAAGCGACCTCTACGTCAGGGGTCAGCAACCTTTCTGGCACTGAGAGCTGCTTCAGGGGTCCTGAGCCGCATGAAGGGCTAGCAGTTTGCTAGGTTCTCCTGAAATAACCAACTCTCTGAGTGATATATTATTATTATTAATGATACCCATCCATGTGAAGACACTTATCAAGCTCATGAGTTCAATAATGATCAAAAATGGTTGGACAAGGTTGGATAAAATTGAATTTTAGACGCAGCTCAACAAGCTGGGCTCCTCATGAGGTCATTGGGGGCGACCTGGAGCCCGTGGTCACCACCTTGGTGACCCCTGCTCCAGGTTGTCCATCGCTGCGCTGTTGTGTGTCGCAGAGAAATGACGCTGACGAAAACACTGTCCCGCTTTACCGCGTTGACTCCGCCCACCGTCTCGTGATCACAGAGCCAATGAAAACACAAGGCGAGGCGAGGCGATGAAAACACGCCCCCAACACACTGGCAGCCACCACACTGATGCTGCTGCTGCTCCACAGCACCAGTGTAAATACTGCAGTAAGAAACTGCAGCAGCAGGAGGAGGAGGAGGAGTGAGGGGAGGAGGAAGAGGAAGAGGAAGTGGAGGGGGAGGAGGAAGAGGAAGTGGAGGGGGAGGGCCACACTGATTGGCTGGAGTCACTCATGCACACACAGCCATGTCCTCAGTTGCCATTAAAGCTTGAGGCTGTGATTCTTCCATTGGTAAAAGCTCAACATGCTGCCCATCAATACATGAACGACAGCACAGTCAGAGTCCCAGCCTGGGGACAGACAGTTCCAGGCTGTTCCAGGCTGGGCTGTTCCAGGCTGTTCCAGGCTGGACTGTTCCAGCCTGGGGACAGACAGTTCCAGGCTGTTCCAGGCTGTTCCAGGCTGTCCCAGGCTGGACTGTTCCAGGCTGTTCCAGGCTGGGACTGTTCCAGGCTGGGGACAGACAGTTCCAGGCTGTTCCAGGCTGTTCCAGGCTGGACTGTTCCAGGCTGGACTGTTCCAGGCTGTTCCAGGATGTTCCAGGCTGGACTGTTCCAGGCTGTTCCAGGCTGTGACTGTTCCAGGCTGGACTGTTCCAGGCTGTTCCAGGCTGGACTGTTCTCATATAAACACACTGGCAGCCAAAAAGCCTGACTCTTCTTTATCTTTGCTACTTTCTGCACTGTAGATACAAACTGAAGACATCAAATATACGTCTTGCTAGCTCCAGGGTGGAGAGGCCACGCTGGCGCTCAGAGGGGAGTGGCAGCCACTTCCAGCTGTTCTCACTGTTCAAGTGATTCCACCATCAGCTCTGTTTTGCCCTCTTGGAAACAACAAACAGAGTTTTTTTTTCCTCCAACATCTCGAACTTCAGTTTTTTGAAATCAGCTTGATGTTGGGAGTGGACGCCTCAGTAGAAGAAGACGCTACAGCAGCAGAGACTGGCCTCCACTGCTGCTGTAGGTGTCATGTGAGGGAGGTGGGGAGTTCGGGGGGCAGAGGTTAAAGGGTCAAGGGGTCGAGAGGTCGGTCTCACCGTGAACTCCAGGGCTTCGTTGAACAGGCCGTTGCGCTTGCTGTGCAGGAAGGCGGTGGAGCTTCCAGTCTTGGATATTCGTATCCTGGCCAGGCGCGCTTTCTGCAGAGACACACACACACACACACACACACACACAGTGAGAGGGCCTTACTACACCACAGAGCAGCAGACACACTTGCTGGTTACTGCGTGGCTGCTAGTTTGAACCTGCAGCCTCCAGTGATGTCCAGTGGTGGAGTCACTGCAGCTGCTGCTGCTGCTAATGTTGCTGTGTAACTGATGAACAGACACCCTGCTGGTTTACTGCCCCCCCCACGGCTCCGCTGAGGGGTTAATTGAGAGTGTGGGATGTTGGCATATCTGCCCCCCCCCACCCCACCACCCCCCCTCTCTCATGCAGGCTCCACTGCTCCACTTCCATACATATGCAGATGAGCGGAGCAGGCAGTGATACTGCTGAGGACTACCTGCAGCATGCTAATATATGCTAATATATGCTAATATATGCTAATTCAGGCTTATCTGCTACACTTGAGCTTCATTTAAAGCATGACCCTGCGAGGGGCTCCTGCTCCTGCTCTGCGGGCATCAGCAGCAGCAGCAGCAGCAGCAGCAGCAGCATGGACAGAATCCACCGCACTGAAAATCCCTCCATGCTGTTTGTTTCTCCTCCTCCATCTTCTCCATCTCCGAGGCTCTCTCACCCCCTCCTCGCTCGCCCAGCCCACCTGACTCTCCCTGTTGGAGGAGGAGGAGGAGGAGGAGGAGGAGGTGCTTCCAGTCAGGGAGAGCAGATGCACCGTGGAGATTAAAGGTGGTGAAGGAGGTGGAGAGTGAAGTGAGGCCCGGTCCAGGAACACATGTGAAAGAACATCACTGTTGTTCTGACCATAAAGGCCAACAGCGTCACCGTCAGTGACCTTTGACCTCAGCCACAGATCTCTTCTGATCAAAGAGCTTTCAAAGCCACCAGCTGGACCCTCAGCCAGGCGGCCAGTTGCTGCAACTCAGGTGTTTCCAGCAACGCTGAGTGAGGATCTGCTCCAATCAGAGCAGGAGGGAGCAGCTGCTGCTGCTGCTGCTGCTGCTGCTGCTGCCGCTGCCTCCTGTTGGCCAAATCCAACTTGATGCTAATAAATTGTAACCTGTAAAAAAAGGCTATTTCTTGTAAAAAAAAAAAAAAAAAGGCCAATCAATAAAAATTTCACGAGTGCTCCGTTCTATTAAGAACCAAGGCAGCCAGGGAGCAGCAGGAGCAGCAGGAGCAGCAGGAGGAGAGGAATGGATGAATGGAAAGTCACTCTTCACTAGTGTCACTGGAAACACCTGCAGCAATGTCCAGCTGGAACCACTGCAGCCAATCAGAGCGGTGCTCAAGACGCTCAACGTCAGAAAATAAAACACTGTTAAAACAACCAGTGGCCAGTTTTCCAGCCAATCAGCAGCCAATCAGCAGCCAATCAGCAGCCAGCACCGCTGCTGACTGAGCTCAGGGATTTCACAGCGCTGTATTCCCTCGGCTGATCAAAAGCCCCCTTCAGTCAGCGCTCACACAGAGAGGGGGCGCCGCTGAGGGACCACAGTAAGTAAAAAAAAAAAAAGAAAGAAAAAGAGTTGTAGGCAAATGAAGAGAAGAGAAGAAGCAGTGAGATACATCAGCTGGACAGCCATGAGGAGGGAGGGAGGGTGTGTGTGTGTGTGTGTGTGTAGGGGGGTGTGTCTCAGAGCAGCTCTGAAACACACTGGCGATGCTGATGCCTGCAGTCGGCCACCCTCAGACTCTACGTTGAGCTCCTAGTGGCGCAGCAGTGAACTGCAGGCGCTCCAGACTGGTCCAAGGTTCCTTGTCCGAGCGGTAAAACAGAGGAGGTAATGGAGCGAGTCGTCCCGGCAGCCGGCGGAACCACGAGGCGGGCAGAACATTGAGCAGCGCAAATAGATTCTGCACCGCTGCACCTCAGGCAGGACCAGAACACTGCAGACATTCATCAAACACCAGCAGACACTGCGTCCTCCTGACACACACACACACACACACACACAGTACATTGACTTTTATTCTCCACAGCCTACCTTAAACCTAACCTGAACTTAACTTTACTGAGAGAACTCAGCTCAAAGCTTAACTTAAGCCCTAGCTTTACCTAAACCTGAAATTAATTTAAACCTAACCTTAATGTAAACTCTGTCTTAACTTGAACCTGAACTTAATTTAAACCAGAACTCAGCTCAAATCTTAACTTAAGCCCTTGCTTTACCTAAACCTGAAATTAACTTGAACCTAACCTTAACTTGAACCTGAACTTAACTTAAACCAGAACTCAGCTCAAAGCTTAATTTAAGCCCTTGCTTTACCTAAACCTGAAATTAACTTAAACCTAATCTTAACGCAAACCCTGGCTTTACTGTAACCTTAACTTAACTTGTTGTCTGACCACCGCTGTTAAAGCAGCAACATGTAACGTTCAGCTCGGTCGAACTTCACGATAGAACAACGGTGGATTTTCTTCCTGCTCTGCGGTTTGCTGCTTGTGCCGCCTGGACAAAGGAAAATGATTTTTTAAAAGGTCAAGAGAAGACACACAACCCAGAGGTTAAAAAATAAATCAATCCAGAAACTCAGGTTGGTTGAAAAGCTGACGTTGGACTTCAAGGAGGAAAAGTTTGCTGTGTTGAGATAATCACGATACGCAGGGTGTCAGAGGTCAAGGGGACGTGAGTCATGGTGGAGGAGAGCATGTTGCTGCTGCTGCTGCTGCTGCTGCTGCTGCAAGTGGAAAATCTCAAAAGTGAAGCTTCAGAAAATGTTCCAACAGTTGAGTTTTCTCTTCATGTGAGTGGATCATGTTTAACCTCCAGGGCCTCGACTGATGTCTAGAAAAGTCTTGAGCCAAACAATCCAGAAAATCCCACTCAAATTTTCAATCAAACACAAGTTAACAAATCACAATCACACAATCAGCTTCATCACACACACGCTGTCCTCTCCTCTTGTTGCCACGCTCATCCTTAATCCTCCATTTACGTTGCATCCGCTTGCAGCTGGACGTTGCACTGAGATTATTATTAAACCTTTATGTAAATAAGCAGCAACTCAGGAGCGCCCTCTGCTGATTGCACCAGAGTTAATTATCCCACAAGCCATTTCCAATCCTCCAGGAACTGACTTCACAGTAGCTCTACGTCTACAGCATCATCACCATCATCATCATCATCCTCATCATCATCCTCACATCATCATCCTCATCCTCCTCATCACCATCACCATCATCACCAGCATCATCATCCTCATCCTCATCATCACCACCATCACCATCATCATCCTCCTCATCATCCTCCTCATCATCACCATCATCATCACCATCATCATCCTCCTCATCATCCTCCTCATCATCCCCATCACCATCATCACCAGCATCATCACCATCATCACCATCCTCCTCATCATCCTCCTCACATCATCATCACCATCAACCTCATCATCACCATCATCATCCTCATCACATCACATCATCATCCTCATCATCACCATCATCATCATCATCATCCTCATCATCACCATCATCATCATCATCACCACCACCATCACCATCCTCATCATCACCATCACCATCATCACCATCATCATCATCCTCATCATCCTCATCATCATCCTTATCACCATCATCCTTATCACCATCATCCTCATCACCATCATCATCATCCTCATCATCATCCTCAGCAGCAGCAGCAGCAGCAGCAGCAGCAGCAGCAGCAGCAGCAGCAGCAGCAGGGATCATACTTCAGTATCTCAGCCGTGTGCTTCACCTGTGACACACAGTGGCGGTGGCGGTGATGTCCTGGTCCCTGCTTTAGAAGTGAGACGGATGGGGTGGGGGTGGGGAGGTGGGCTGCTGTCTGCTCAGCACCACCCTGATGGATGGCTAATTGTAACGGGAGCCCAGAACAACTAGCAATTACGCATGAATGAAGATGGATGTGTGGGGGAGGGGAGGGGAGGGGAGGGCTGGGTGGGGGGAGAAGGGTGAGGGGGTGGGGGTGGGGGTGCAGGCAGAGAGGAGAGAAGAGCAGGGAGGATGGATGAAGGCGGCCCTGGCTCCTGTCCTCAGCGTCCCTCAGCTTCACACGCAGCTCGCCGACCTCTCACTGTTCTCATCCTCCTGACGCTCACAGCTCACTCAACAAACCAGAGGAGGAGAGCCAATAGAAAACACCTGCTGCTGGATATCCTGGCAGAGACCAGAGACACACACACACACACACACACACACACACACACACACACACACACACACACACACACACACACACACACACACACACACACACACACACACACACCAAACTGCCTCTACAGTCATTGAACAGTTGGTTACAGCGATGGTCCAGGTGTGTGTCTGGAGGTCAGGGGTCATTAAGGTCTCGGTGCAGAGACACAGCTGAAGCTAATGGAGCTGCTAACACACCGACCACTCCAGACATTCCTCCAGTCGAGGGTGGAGGAGTCATTAGAGGTGGAGGAGTGACCGAGCCACCGCAGTAATGACCATCATTAAGAGAGAGAGAGAGAGAGACAGAGTGAGAGAGAGAGAGAGAGAGACACAGAGAGAGAGAGAGAGAGAGAGAGAGAGAGAGAGAGACAGAGACAGAGAGAGAGAGAGAGAGAGACAGAGAGAGAGAGAGAGAGAGAGCTGACCTCCAGCTGAATACATGGTGGCAGCTGAATGTGTTCAACGTCAGCGCAGTGAGGATCTGAGGCTCTGAGCTAAATGCTAACAACATGCTAACAACAACAACAACAACAACAACAGGTGGGGGAAAAACCTCCGTAGTTTGGTCTTGGACTGGGCTACATTGACTCATGAGCAGTGGACTCGGTGCACATGGAGGTGTTGATGCAACCATGGCTGTGATGATACGTGTCAGGACCTGACAACACAACACAACACAACACAACACAACGCAACGCAAAGCAACGCAACTGCCTGAATGAACAGTCCAGTGTTGTCTGCCGTCACCTTCTGGACACAGTGGCAGTGAAACACTGGCCCACTTCAAAGTGAAACTCACTGCAGCAGCAGCAGCAGCAGCAGCAGCAGCAGCAGCAGCAGCAGCAGCAGCTGCTGATTGGTCCCTCTGCTGAAAGCCCCTCCTTCCACTTGAGCTTTGTTTGCAGCTCAAAGATGAAGGGCAGCTCATCCCCGCTCACCTCTGCTTGCTAATAAACAATACAAGGCTTCAGCTGTGCCTGGGAGGCTCATTGTTTACCGTGGTTAAGCACCCGTGACGACGTCGAGATGCTTCGGCTCTGAAATGAATGTTGCCATTGTTCCCCCCCCCATGTGAGGTGCTGAAAACTTACGACATCCAAAATGTTTCTTGCTTTAACGAGAGCGGCGGGATGACGAGGGACGCTGGCGCAGAGTGGCTGTGAATGCCAGGATGATGTCAGAGTTCATCCTCAGGAAAGGTGGAGGAAAGGTGGAGGAAAAGAAAAGGGAGGAAACCCAGGCGACGGCTGCTGAGCTCATTTCAAGCCTTGGAGGGTTGATACCTCTGCATTTGTTGAGTCATTGAATGCACTCTATGTCTATTTCTGTAGTATCGGACTCTTGCCACCAGAGGGCGCCTGCGCCACACTGTGCGCCAGGTCACTGGGGAGCTCTCACGTGATCTCAGTTCACAAAAACCCAGACTGGACGAGTTGCAAAGCACCTTGGAGGATGATCGGCCAATAGAAACAATGCACTTTGCTTCTCAGATGACAAGCAAAGAAATCGAGAGGTCGACCTAGCGTTAGCATGAGTTAGCATGGGTTAGCATAGCTTAGCACGAGCGGTCGCTCGGCACGCTGAAGCAGCGAGGAGACCAGGAGCCATTTGAACCCAGTGGACCCTGAGGAGCTGATTGGCCAATCAGACAGCCTCGCCGGCACCAATCAGAGGTCCTGCTGCAAACTGGTGGTCGACTGGGTGCAAAGGTCAGAGGTCAAGAAGCAGCCTGTTGGCTGGAACAGATGACTGGACAAACTGCTGAGCTCAGTGCAGGAGGTGAGTGTGTGTGTGTGTGTGTGTGTGTGTGTGTGTGTGTGTGTGTGTGTGTGTGTGTGTGTGTGTCTGGGGACAGTAGGGGTGGGGATGGGGGTGGGGTATTTAATCAGGTGGGGTGGGGGTGGGGGAGGGGGGTGACAGGGACACTGTCATGCTACACTGGTTCTGGATCTCTGGAGGCGTCACTGGGACACTGCAGCACTGCGGCTGCTGGAGCCACCAAGGACGGACAGGAAGTGAGGTGGACCATGGGCCACACACACACACACACACACACACACACACACACACACACACACACACACACACACACACACACACACACACACACACACACACAAGGGTAAACAACCCCCCCTGGTGGAGGCTATTTCAGGAGGAGACACTGTGCTGCTCTCTGCCTCCCAGTCCTCCGTCCTCAGCTGCTGCTGCTGCTGCTGCTGCTGCTGCTGCTGCTGCTGCACAGAACCACAACCACTCTTTATCCCTTTTTCTTTAAAGAGAGAGGAGAGAGAGAGAGAGAGAGCTGACCTCCAGCTGAATACATGGTGGCAGCTGAATGTGTTCAACGTCAGCGCAGTGAGGATCTGAGGCTCTGAGCTAAATGCTAACAACATGCTAACAACAACAACAACAACAGGTGGGGGAAAAACCTCCGTAGTTTGGTCTTGGACTGGGCTACATTGACTCATGAGCAGTGGACTCAGTGCACATGGAGGTGTTGATGCAACCATGGCTGTGATGACGTGTCAGGACCTGACAACACAACACAACGCAACGCACCGCAACAGACAGCAGTGCCATGAATGAAAACAGTCCTGTGTCGTCTGCTGTCACCTTCTGGACACAGTGGCAGTGAAACACTGGCCCACTTCACAGTGAAACTCACTGCAGCAGCAGCAGCAGCAGCAGCTGCTGATTGGTCCCTCTGCTGAAAGCCCCTCCTTCCACTTGAGCTTTGAGAGCAGCTCAAAGATGAGAGAGATCCCCGAGAGAGAGACAGAGAGAGAGGTGAGAGAGATGAGAGTGATGAGATGTCAGGAGAGAGAGAGACAGAGAGAGAGAGAGAGCTGCTGTGGGTCCAGTGGCAGTGGAACCAGGCCACCAAGATGTTAAAACTGATATTAAAATAGCAGCAGAGGAGGAGGTGGTTGGTCACCAGAGAGAGGGGGAGGGGGAGAGAGAGAGAGAGAGAGAGAGCTGAAGGTGGCAGTGGAACCAGGCCAAAGATGCTGTTTAAAATAGCAGCAGCAGGAGGAGGTGGAAGTGAGGGCAGGAAGGAAAAGAGCTGTTTGCCTGCAGGAGTGTGAAGAGGGAGGAGGAGGAAGGAGAAGAGTGATGACAGGGAGAAGAATGGAACTGTGGGTAATGAGCGTCGGCTGCACACGTCTGCTGGCAAAACTGGAAAACAAACACAGCGCCACCCTGTGGGGGGAGAGGGTGGAGTGGGGGAGGGAGGGGGGGCAGCAGGGGGAGATGATGATCAGCAGTCGACCAGCTGAGGTCGTCCACAGGTTGGAGCTGCTGGACACCACTGCCCCCCCCTCCTCCGACCCAGCCGTTTCAAACTAACCAACCAATCAGAAGCCTCCGTTTGTTAAGTGTTCATCTCCTCTCTCTTCTGGTAGCAGCAGCAGCAGCAGCAGCTGCTTTGGTAATTTTTGTAGAGGCAACAACAACATTCTTGTTTAAACAGCACACACACACACACACACACGACCTGAGATGGTGCTAGGTGGCGCTGTGTGCAGTGGCCAACACTGGCCTGCCTCTGTAGACTGATGGATGGTCGGCTGCAGTTTGTTTGCACCTCACTGCTGTCACTGCTGCTGCTGCTGCTGCTGCTCACTGCTGCTACTGTCACTGCTGTCACTGCTGCTGCTGCTGCTGCTGCTACTGTCACTGCTACTGCTGCTGCTGCTGCTACTGCTGCTGCTACTGTCACTGCTGCTGCTGCTGCTGCTGCTGCTGCTGCTGCTGAAACTAAGTTATAAAATAAATCCTCTAAAGTTTCTCATCATGTGGTTGCAACTACAAGGTGATGTTGGGGAATGTTCACATGAAGGAAGTGACTCCCTCCTGCTCGAACCCCCCCGCCCCCACCTCTCCTCCTGCCTGTGGGTCCCTCTGGCGCCCCCTAGCCGCAGGGCCAGTCAGTGAAACTGCGCTCACCTGCATCTTCTGCGCCCGGCGCTTGTCGGCCCGCTGGTTCTGGTGGTAGATGCGGCTGAAGTTGGACACGATGACGGGGACGGGCAGCGCGATGACCAGCACGCCGCTCAGAGAGCAGATGGAGCCAAAGATCTTCCCAGCGATGGTCTTGGGAACCATGTCTCCATACCTGCAGTGAAGGGGGAGGGGGAGGGGGGGGGGGTTAAATATGACTCCAGTCAATCGTCCTGTCATGCCATCCATAAAACACGATGACTTTGAGTTGGGACGCAGCAAAAACCAAGGGACACACACACACACACACACACACACACACACACACACACACACACACACACACACACACACACACACACACACACACACACACACACAAAGATTTAGCCCCGTCATGAGAGTATGGAGAGATTTAGATGGAGCTGCTCCTGAGTTGGGTTAAGAGATTCAAATCAACTGTGACAGATGGTGCAACACACACACACACACACACACACACACACACACACACACACACACACACACACACACACACACACACACACACACACACACACACACACACACACACACACTTTCTAGTTCTTTGCTTGCAACATCAGAGTAAAAGCTTGACCCAGTCACTCTGCTGCCACACAGGCAGACAGACAGGCAGACAGACAGACAGGCAGGCGGGCAGACAGAGGCAGGTGGACAGACAGACAGACAGGTGGACAGACAGACAGACAGACAGACAGACAGGCAGACAGAGGCAGGTGGACAGACAGACAGACAGGTGGACAGACAGACAGACAGGCAGACAGACAGTCAGACAGACAGACAGACAGACAGACAGACAGACAGACAGACAGGTGGACAGACAGGTGGACAGACAGACAGACACTACAACTCCTCAGTCCAGATCCAGCAGAGTCGCTGGTTCCTCTGCGAGCAGCAGACATTATTAACCTTTGGAGAGAGGAAGACGGAGCGGTGCCACCGCCAATGCCACAGACATTTTCCCCAACAAAGCCATTTTGCTCCAACACAATTCTGAAATATTTGCAAGTCAAAAGCAATCGCATCATTTGCTCAAAGACGGACAACACAATTACAATAATCGCATTAGAGGCCAGGCCTGCGCTTTCCTAAAGGACAACGCTGGAGAAGAAGAGAGGGATGGAGGGAGGAGAAGAGCGGGCTGGGCTGAGACAGCGTGGCTAAAGTTGGGAAAGCAACCTTTACTTCTAATGGCGTCATTTCTTATTCATGAGAAAATAAAACGCAGGTAATTTGTTCCTGTTTTCTCGCCTAAACAAAAAGTTTGAGCAAATTTATTACCCCTGACTGCGAGTCTAAATAAGAAGAAAACCTGAAAAACAACCCTGCCGGCTTGGCATACAGGATGTTTTCAACAGCGAGGAACATTTTTTTTTACGTCGAAAACAACTTGAATTTGAAGAACAAAACAAAAACACCCAACAAATCTTTGTGAACGTATTTTTTTTTGTGCAAGTTTGCCGTCTGATTCGTGCCGAGAGGCAGAAATCACTGTCGGTAGAACTGAGCCAATCAGATGAACAGAAGCCACTGCAGCGAAGGGCAACAGTGCTGACTGCCAGTGGGAGACTCTCAGCTGGCAGCCAGGCAAAGAGGCGGTGAGGACGCCCTGCAGGTGGCGCCGTCATGTTCATCTGCCACCAGGAGGACAGCAGGACGCCTGGATGCTGCTCCTCCAAGCCCACACTGCAGTCCATCAGCATGCACACCACCACAGGGTCTCCTTCAAGCCAACATCTCAGAGGGACTTCAGCACCGAGACAAACAGCCACCATCACACCTTCAACATTTAGCTTCTATTAGCTTCCATAGTTGACACGGACGCTAGTTAAAGAGTTCAAGTCTTGCTGAAGAATGTTTTTCCAGACTGTGGACCGACCAGGACCAAGGAGTCTTCTCGGAATCACCAGTTTTAGCCAGCAGCCCTGAGTTTCCTGCGTTTGGCTCCAACTTTTTGCACCAGCCGTGATGCTATATGGAACTTATGGCCGACGGCGTCTCCCATCAATCGTTGGGAAGCCAGGAGCTGGAGGGAAAGTTGCTGATGGAAGCCCCTGTGGACTCGGCGGAGAGCAGCCTCAGTAATTGAAGCAGTTCCCTGCTGCTTCCGAGACTGTGTGGTGTGTTTGAAACCTACACACTCGGAAAAGAAGGAAAAACAGTCAAATTTATGAACATCTACCGCTGCGTTAAGCTGCTCCGTGTCCGCATGAGTTTCAGCATCCTCCAAAAAAAAAAACCCAGAGGGTGAAGCTGATTGCCTGCGACATTAAACAGCGAGAACGACGCCGTCATTACTTTCAGAGCTTCCCAGTCGGGCAGACTTCCAGAAAGCCGCTTCCCTTTTTCTTCTTTTTGTTCTTAAGTGACACTCGTCAGACGTATTGCCTCGGACAGACGCTGCTGGCTGCTGGCGAAGTGGAGAAGCTCCTCCTGCTCCTCACAGATGAACAATGATCCACTGAAGCCACCGCGCTCACGTTAGCGGCTTCATAATCTAATGAAGCGTTTCTGTTGCTGGAGAAAGAAAAAAAACACGTAGAAGAAGAAGAAGATGATGATGATGATGATGAAGCACGTGTGTGCGTAGATAAAACATCAACATCTCACTCGCTTTATTTTCCGTGAAAATGGGAAAAATAAATAAAAATAAACGACAAAGTCGCAAATTGTGTCCCCCAAAAAAATGAAATAAAACATGTCCATTAGAGAGGTTTCCACATCAGCAGTGGCCACACACACACACACACACACACACACACACACACACACACAGAAGATCCATTGTCCCCTCCAAAGAACTTTAACGGCCTTTTTACCCAAATTAGGCAATAACGCTCCCATCAGCGGCGCCGAGGCCCGATCACTGCGCAGCCACGTTTCATCTCCTCCCCCCTTCACACAATGTTTCCATTAGGGGAATGAACAGCTAATCATAGTCATCTGCGAGCCTTCTTTAATGGCATCCTATCAGATGGCTTTGATGGAGAGAAGCTCTGGTTTCTGCTAAGACTGCAGTCAAGTGGAGTCAAGCCGGCCGCTCTCTCATGATACCATCGCCGCCATCGCACACGGCACGGCCGTAAAAGCAGGCCCGCCCACGCTGGAGGAGCACCGAGCACGTGCAGTATGAAGCAGGAGGAGGAGGAGGAGGAGGAGGAGGAGGAGGAGGTCTGCGAGGTCTTTCTTCTGTCTGCGTGTAGGACGATAAGCAGGGTGTCAGTGCCTCCCGCCCCCCCCCGGCAGCTAAGATGAAAGCAGAGACTATGCTAGCTGATGCTGGAAGGAGGCGGAGCCTCAGTGATGGAGACGACTCAGGAAGGAGGAAGAAGACGAGGAAGATACTGAGGCAGAGACACCTGAGAGACACCGACACCCCCCCACACACACACACACACAGGGTGAGGTCAGCAGGTCAGTCCTGGGTCAAGGTTCTCACATTAAATCCAAGGAAGGTCTCTGCAGGTCACGTTCATAAAGCCTCAGGTGGATAGAGGGAAGTCAGTGTGTGTGTGTGTGTGTGTGTGTGTGTGTGTGTGTGTGCTGAGTGACTGTGAGGGTTGGAGTGATGAACGGCCTTATGGGAGATGGTCTCAGGGTTCAGAGTGCAGGTGGAGGAGCAGCAGCACATCACTTCAATAATGATCATCACACTACAGCGGTGGTAAAGAACACACACACACACACACACACACAATGTACACACAGAGGTCAATATGCACACTGTGCTGATGTTGTTGTGGAGCTCCATTAAAAGAGAGAGAGAAGCCAAAGATCTGCACAATAATGGGATGAAGATGGACAGATTTGATGTAACTGGATTATTTCTCCACGACTTCCTTCCGATTCCTGGATCATTAAGTCAATCATGATGCACTGCGAGACGCTGCCAGGCTGACACGCACAGGATCCGAAGCATGGTAACGCACGGGGTGGGGGGGTGGGGGGCAGAGGGGGAGTCAGAGAGGCAGCTGATGCTGAGGCTGAGGCTGAGGCTGAGGCTGATGCTGAGGGTGATGCTGAGGGTGATGCTGAGACTGATGCTGAGGCTGAGGCTGATGCTGAGGGTGAGGCTGAGGCTGATGCTGAGGGTGAGGCTGAGGCTGATGCTGAGGGTGATGCTGATGCTGAGGGTGATGCTGATGCTGATGCTGATGCTGAGGGTGATGCTAATGCTGATGCTGATGCTGAGGCTGAGGCTGATGCTGAGGCTGAGGGTGATGCTGAGGCTGATGCTGAGGCTGAGGCTGAGGCTGAGGCTGAGGGTGATGCTGATGCTGGCTCCTTCCATTTACACCCCAAATCCCCGGCGAGCTCTCTGCCATTTCCCCCCAGTTGCCTTCAGAAACCGGCCAAGTGATTCCATTTGGGCTTCAAACCCACCTGCTGGATTGACCCCCCACCCCCCCCACAGCTCCTGAGGACCTCAGTCTGTGGGAAGCAGCAGAAGAACAGCAGCAGCTTCTCCTTCGCTCGCTGCTGGTCTGCAGCCAAACTAAGAAACACATTTGTCGTCTTTTGTGGGGGCAGAACAACACGGAGACATGAGACACTTTTCAGTGTTCAAGTATCATCATTTCATATTGAGCTGAGCCCAGTTTGGCACTTTCACTCTTAATTTAATAAAGGACTTAAGTGTGTAATTACAGAAGATTTGAGGAGGAAATTGGAGCCCTTCAGCACCACGGACAGCTGCCGCTGCTCCCGCTGGCACAAAATAAACCAATATTAGTCTTCGTCTGCTGGTAATGAGTGGCCTACATGTTGGCTTTTCCCAGATTATTCCCCCATCAAAAGGAAAAGTGTTCGTGGAGCAACTCCACTGCTCATTCATCATTTGCTTTGAAATGATTTTCAGAGATTACATACTTCAGGTTTGCACCTCTTGGGAAAGACTCACCGACGCCTCAGGGTGACAAACCCAACATTTTTAATTTGTGACTATTATACAGTTGTGAAGTTGGAAAAGCAGAAGGAGGGAAACAAACTTTGGAAAAGAGAAATATATAGAACATAAAATAATATTATAGCATTATAGTCTTACTTTAACAGCTGATAAATCCTACTGAATAATTAAAATGCAACCCGGAGCAAAAACTATTAAAACTCTGATTTTTCAAAACTTGTCAAAAATATTTTTTTCAGCTTCCAAGTGGAATTCCATTTGAGTCCATTTATCACTTTAGCAGCGTGGTGCCGCTATTAAATAGAAATCAAATGCAGCCGTGTCTGTAAATACTGATGACTCATAACACCAAACATTACACAAGTGTCCCTTTTTCATTTGCCCAGCTGCCACGGCCCGGTGAAGCGTGGCTCTTTTGGGTTCAGTTGTGTGAAATATTGTTACCACCCGGCCAGCCAGCCAGCCAGCCAGACAGCCAGCCAGACAGCCAGCCAGCCAGCCAGCCAGCACTCGGAGAATCACTCAGGTGACACATGGCTCTCCAGGAACATGGCCAGTCGCCATCAACACAATCAGCCCTCACAAATGCCACCGCAGGGAGGCCTGATGGAGGGAAGGGGGCGCCGGAGGGTAGCTGGGAAAAGAAGTTGAGGAAGAGGGAGGACGGAGGGAGAGAGAAAGAGTGAAAGAGTGAAAGCTAGAAGATCCATCAACGTCTCAGTGATCAGCGTCCAATCATCCAGCAGCCGCAGAGGCAGAAGTTGGACTGGAAGACACATTTGGGCAAATGTGCTTTAACAGACACCTTCATATTGACTTCATCAGATGGCATGAAGCCATGACAAAGCTGCCACTCCCTTCAGAGAGCTCCCAATGGACCCAACACCTGATTGTCATCTTGATCGGTGGCCTCCAGCGACTCTGAGCTGTGGAAAAACCTCAGCAAGCTCAACAAGCGCTGCCATTGGACAGACAGGCAGGAGGCTTCAGACAGAGTTGGTGCCAGCAGAGGAGATGAAGCTTTGACTGAGGTCTGCAAGCTGCTGTCCTGGACACCATGGTGAAGGAGCACCTGAGAGCACTGAAGGACCAGCGCAGTGCCAGACCACAGCCAGCTCCCTCATCCCAAACATCTCAACACCTTGTTCATCCACGTCTCCACTGCAGACCAAAGACCAAACCAACCTCAAACCCTCCTCTGTCCGGCGACTTAGCCCTCTGTGTACGACCTCCAGCAAAACAGTTTCAACTTCTTGTCCAAAGTGACGCTGAATGTTTCAACCATCACTGACTGACAAGTTTGGATGGGAAGAAAATCCAGGAGCTCATGAGGTGCTCCCAGGGGGCGGAGCTGCGCCCTGTGTGACATCATCAACAGCTGATTTCTGTTCTTTAAGCTCACACCCTCAACACGTCTCACTGCAGAGGATTCATTTGACATGAAGAGGACATTGTATCGTCACTGGAAGTTTCTTAAAGTAGCTTTTACACAGCATGTGGCACTTTAAAATGCTTCATTGTGTGAAAGATGACCAGTAATGACAACACAAAGTGCAGGTTGTGCGTTTACGCAGAAACTTTGACACGTCGCAGTCAGAAACCTGGGCGCCACGCTGCCGTCTTCCAAGCCCGGGCAAAACAGACAGAAAAAAAAAAAAAAAAAGATGATTGGAGCTTTTATGGCGTGCATGCGGCATAATGAATGTTAAGTGGCGTCGATTGTGCAGCCAATTGTGTGAAAAGCTTTGAGAGGCCTCGCCAGCGTCCTTGTGTCGAACAACAGCGCAATAAAAAACCAGCGTTTGGTGGAAGAGACGCCAACGTCTAAACTCTGAGTGCCGACACTCATCATCATCATCATCATCATCATCATGGCCGCTCCCCCTCCACCCAGCGCTCCATGAAGCACCTCTTGTCCTCACACACACACAGCAGCTCAGTTACCCATGGTGCAGTGGGGAGGGGGTCACGGCTGTAGGGGCTGAGGTGAATCACTGCCGGATCTGCGTCCACCGTACAACACAGTCTGGGTTTTTACCGCAGCGTTTCGGCTCCGGCTCCACTCACCGTGAGCTGATTAGTGAGGCGCTTCAAGAGGGAGATTGGAAAATTAGACTTGCAACGTTGCCGCTCCCCCGTAAAATTAAAGCTGGATAAAAGAGTTGCCGTTTGGGGAAGTAACAAAAACCACAAGTGGTCCTTTGGGTTCCAGAAGAAGCCGTGGGAGCAGAACTCCTCACGTCCTCACGGCCTGCAGCTCATCCCCCAAAATAAGAAAGATTTCCACTCAACACTGCAGTTAATGGAAAAAAACAACACAACAAACCCCAAGCTGAGGGCGGAGCCAACCCAAGGTGTGAGGGTTAGAACCCAACCCCCCACCCCCACTTTGTCAGCTCTCCCTGATTGGCTGAGGCTGATTGGCAGCAGCTGAGAGTGATGTCACACATGCTGCCAATCACTGCTGATTAGCGGGGACACCTGGGACTCTCACCTGGCCATGCTTGTGTGTACTACCGCGCATGCTAAAGGCTTCATGCACCTCAGAAAAAGGTTGTGAATGGGATTCATTTGTGTCCTGCTGAGATTCCTGTTTACAGGGAAGTAGCAGGATTCACCGCAGCACGACATCACTGTGGCCCCTCAGAGTCGCTTTTCATTCACTTTGGCCATTCACAAAAACACAAACAGGAAGTGGTAAAAACGCTGGCCATCCGTCCCCCGAGCTCGGCTCGGCCCGGCCCGGCAGTGATCTCCTCATTTACATTTGTCAAGTGGCGAGAGGGAAGAGGGGGAAGAAACACAGAGATGGGTTGATAAAGGGAAGGGCATTACTCTGGCGCAGCGGCGGCGGCGCTAGCAGGAAAGGTCGTTACCATCAGTCAGTTGGCCGCCAAGCTAGCAGTGAATCACACTGAGCCATCGCTGCAATTCCAGCGCTCAGTGGGCCCGGTTATCACCGGGAACTGGGCTTGCTTTGACTCTCGCTGGGGCTTCATCACAACGCAAGCGTTTCCTTTTCATCTACTAAGCAAAGAAAAAGAAAAAGAAACTGAGAATAAAAGCAAAGTAAAAAAAAAAACAAAGAGCTGCCAACGAGGGTTTTAATGTGAAGGTGAACTCAATGTCATTCCAGCCAAGCTCCAGTCTGGAATACACAAGGAAGTAAGAAGAGACTCACACACACATCACACTGCTGCTCGTGACATCCATTGCACAACAGCGGCGTTCCAGCCGTGAACACACACAGACTCAGAGAGGCTGAGGTCCAGTAGGGGGCGTCCAGGTTCTGTCATCAGTACTGAGTGCAAACAACACTCAGGACAAAACTCTGCTTCGCCTTCACACCTGCTCCTCTGGAGTGACTTTAGTTCCCTGGTTTTCAGTGTTGTACATGCATTAAACATTAAACAAAACAATACAATCATTATGATAATATACATTGACTGAAAGGTGCAGGCTGAAGCCTTTGCTTACTTTGCCTCCTCTTCTTACATTAATAAAAGGAAAAACATGCAAAATAAATACTGATGATTTTGTTTCATATTTACTAATGATGTTATTTCTAATTTTGCTTTGAACATATGGAGTGTTTTACGTAGTTTCATTGCTATTTAAAATGGTTCCACAGGTTTACACCTTTTATTGTTATACTTTGTTTAAACCCTCTGAGATGCTTCTGACTCTGACCTCAAACAACTTCTAGCACTCTGAGATGTCTTAATGTAAAGTGCAATAGAAATAAAATTCATTATTATTGTTATAATTATTATTATTAGATACTTTCTGGAAGCAGATTGTTTTTTCATTTAAACAGAATCAGTGCAGTTTTGAAGTCGACCAAATCACTGAATTTGAGGACCTGTTAATGTATAAATAATGAGTGTGTATGTTCGCCATAACTGGCTGTGTGAATTATTCTTATGGCTCTTCTGTAACATAAAAGTTTGCTTTGTGATTATTTTATATGTGTGTCCCCAGACCTCCACACAGTAGGTGATGTGTGGAACTATGAAGGTACAAAAGATGCAATGAATTTCTGTTTACAATATATTTTGCTTTGTTGATCTTTGTGTCCTAATAAATAATATCAACAGAGTCTGACTCCAATGCACGACATCAACCCTTGTCCCAGCAACATTTCTAACCGGCTGTTTGCCTTGTCTTCTCCTCCAGTAGTTCCTAGTGCAGCACCTCCTGCAGGCCAGGAGGGGAACACATCATTTCAACAGCTTTGACAAGGTGCCGTGTAAACGCTGCAGCCAAACAGACACTGAGTCCAGTTAGTTGGCGCTGGGCAGCGGTGACTCATCCACTGAGTGAAGCTATGACCACAGCCAGATGAAACAGGAGATAATGGCAGAGTGCTGCTCTCACTAGCAGGTGGTCGTTCCTCCTCCCTCCCTCCCCACCCCTCCACCCCTCCACCCCTCCGTCATGCACCAGCGACCAGTGGGAGGAAGCTTTTAAACGTCTCTTCACAAACGTGCTGGAGAGTCAGTAAGCAAAATCCATGTGTGTGTGTGTGTGTGTGTGTGTGTGTGTGTGTGTTAGCGATTGCCAGGGCAGTATGCTCGGCTGCTCCCACTTCCAGGAGGAACCAGGAAGTGCAAACACAATTACCCGAAGAGAGGAAGCATAACAGCATTTAAATATGAATTACATCTCAGATAGAAGCAATGCCCCACAGCTCGCACCCCCGACTGCACTAGAGCTGCCAGACTGTGTGTGTGTGTGTGTGTGTGTGTGTGTGTGTGTGTGCAGCAGAGGGGGAATGGAGAAACACAACAGAAGCTCCATGTGGACTCACTTGTTGCTGCTCGGGATCTGATGCCACTTTACTACAGACTCTGTATACAACTGGCAACTGGTAACTGGCAACTGGCAACTGGCAACTGGTGACTGGTAACTGGCAACTGGTGACTGGTAACTGGTGACTGGCAATTGGCAACTGGTAACTGGCAACTGGCAACTGGCAACTGGCAACTGGTAACTGGTAACTGGTAACTGGCAACTGGTAACTGGCAACTGGTAACTGGCAACTGGCAACTGGTGACTGGCAACTGGTAACTGGTGACTGGTAACTGGAAACTGGTAACTGGTGACTGGTAACTGGTATCGGTGTGCTGGTATTGGCACATATTTTCCCATGATAGCCTCAATGGGACAGTTAGCCAGATAGCCAGAAAGCTTCAGTCAGCCAGTTAGCCACAGTTAGCCAGTTAGTCAGAAAGCCTCAGTCAGCCAGTTAGCCACTGTTAGCCAGGTAGCCAGAAAGCTCAGTTAGCCACAGTTAGCCAGTTAGTCAGAAAGCCTCAGTCAGCCAGTTAGCCACAGTTAGCCAGTCAGCCAGAAAGCTTCAGTCAGCCAGTGTTGTGGTGATGTTGAACTTCCTGCTCAGGGAAGCAGAAAACCCGACCCCGGTATCGGCACTGATAACCGATACTGACATCAGGATCGATACTGAATGGCGATGCTGGTATTGGTGCATCCCTACTATTTAGCATTGGGTGCTAGCGCGCTGTTGATGGCGAGGCGTCTCTCTGTCTTGCCAGTAGAAGCTGGACGGGCGTGGAGCTGCAACCCTGCTGGTAATTGAAAGAGGAAGCCGTCCGTCTCTCCGCCAGCCGGGCTACAGCGAGCAGCCCGAGCGCAATAACCTTGATATGTGGTTCAATTAGGCCGCTAATGAGAACTAAGTGTGCTCAGTTTGATGCAGGGATCTCTCGGGGGGGAGCGCTTGATTTTTCCTCTTCCAGATTGATTCACCCACGCCGGATGTGAGACAACAACAAAAGAGCGTACAAGCGTGTTATCACGCAGGGTCCGACCTGGGAACCACAATTACAAGCTGCACAACCACCACGAGCCACCACACTAGTCAGCAGTGTGTGTGTGTGTGTGTGTGTGTGTATGACCAGTAGGGGAGGGGGGGCGGGGCGTTGAAACAAAATATTTGAGGGAAAATGAAGAAGAAGGAAAAATCAAAGTGCAGTAAAGTTGGCGTGTGATGTGCGCGCACACACACACACACACACACACACACACACACACACACACGCACAGTATTCTTCCTAATATTTTGCATCATGTGGTATTTGTCATCATTAAAGTTCCTCCAGACGTCCAGCAGATAATGAAGTTGCTGGCCGCAGGACACTGTGAAGGAAAATGTCAGACATTTATCTCCTTCCCAGGCGGAATGTGGAGCCGCTGATCACCGAGCCTCCGTCAGCGCCCACAAAATAAGAATTGATTCCATTATCACCCTGCTTAATGAGCCACAACTGGTGGCAGCCCCGCTGGCTGGTGTCCAGGAAGCCTGGAGGTGGCGCTAGCAACTGGCCGCCACGTGGTGCTCCACCGTGCTCGGTCGCTTCTTCATCCGGCGCCTCTCCTCCTCATCCTCTTCGTCTTCTGAAGCCTTTTCAACCCGCGGAGAAGCAACCACGTGTCCACCACCAGATGGCGTCTGCGAGTCTCCATCGTTCCACTCTGACACACGGAGCCCCGAGTTTCTCCTTCTGCTCACAGCACTTTGACTCGGACTGCAGCTCTGGCCATTACAACCAAGCCGGACTTTGCTTGATTGGCTTTACTGCTGAGACAAGGAGAAGCACTTCCTGCACTCACAATGAGTAACTTTGAGGAGCTCTTTGGATAAAAACATTGATGAAAACGGTGACGGTGCCGTCTCTTTGTGGAAATGTGACACGCAGGCCACTTCAAAGAAAACTCTGCCACGCTGCCTCTGGCATCGAGTTAATCCAGCAGGGAAAGTAGGATGTGGGGATGTACTGCAACTGCCCTGAAGGACAGCAGCTTGATCTCATCATCTTATCAAGAGTTCAGAGGAGTTACAGCCCAGCACGCTTTACACGGATATATTAGGCCAGATCATTTCAAGGTGCAGCAATAAAACCTCTGGTAATGAATGTGAGCATCGCTTGGTTTCACTAACCTTTGGGGTAGGGTTGGGGTTCTCCACCTGGTGAAGGGTTAGGGTTGGGGTAGGGGTGAGGCTAGGGTTGGTGTTTGGCTAGGGTTCTCCACCTGGTGCAGAGGTTTTCCAGCCTGCTGCTCCATCAACAGCCAACTCACTTCCTGCCCTTTTAATTTTCTTCCACACGGTCCTTTGAAGAACCTGCATCCTTTTGGTTTATTTTCCCAAAGACCCCCCCACCACCACCACCACCCCACCACCTCGACCCCCGCCAGGAACCACGTCCGCAGGATGAAAAGAAGCAGGCCTGTGCAGAGAGATAAGACTGAAGCCGAGAGATGAAGGTCAGAGCCGGCGGAGGTCAGAGGTCATCGCCGCCGTGTGGGCCCAGATTGGTCCCAGCGCACGTTTTACACCAAGATAAAAAAAAAGGAAAATCAGACGGAGGAGATAAGAAACACGCTGAAGGAAAAGAGAAGAGAAGAATGTTGGAAGAGAAGCTCAGTGGGAATTCCAAGAGGACGGAGAATCCCAGCAGTATGGAAGTATGGAACTGTTTTGGAATGTTCCAATGAAAATAGAAATAGAATATTCCCACAAAGGAATTATTATTATTATCATCCTCGCCAGTTTTTTCCTAGAGTATAAGAAACACAATAAAAAATTTGCAATTAATTTGCGATTAATCGCAAGTTAACTCAGGACACTATGTGATTAATAGTGATTAAAAATTCCAATGGACTGACAGCCCTAATATATATGAATATATATATATATATCTACATTTGCATTTTTTGCAAGACACACAATTGAGTTCAATTAGCTGTGGATTCAATTTGAGTGCAGTGGAATAAATTTGGGTCTTTGCAGCTTGATGATGAAGTAAAGCAATGATGATGATGATGACGGTCCTGAGACTCCAGCAGTCCAGAACCATCGACCTGACCCAAGCACTGAACTACTGGACCCGCCCCCACCCCGCAGCGCCCCCTCCCCCGTCCCCAAACAGGAGCCGTAAATTAGTTAAGCTCTGTTTTTGTGACTCCTGGACTGAAGCCTTCTCCCCTCAGCTCGGCTGGTGGGCTTTGCTGATTAAAGCGTTGCCGATGCAGTCAATCAAAACGGATCTATATGAACGGCGAGCGGCGGCGAGGGAGCGTTAGGGGGGTGGTGGGGGAGGATTAGTGTCACAAGGCCTTTTTGCTTCTCCGACGTCATTGAGATTAAAAGCAGAGATTAAAAAGCTGCTGGTTCCCCCTGTGTTGGCGCCGCCGCCGCTGCCACTGTGGTTGAAAGGGTTACAACAACACTGCTGCTGGGGCACATTAGAGCACAGCTGCATTAGCACATCAGCTGCGGCTAAAAGAACGCATCAATTGTATCACAGCAGAGGTGGAGAGAGAGAGAGAGAGAGAGAGGGAGAGAGAGAGAGAGAGAGAGAGAGAGAGAGAGAGAGAGAGAGAGAGAGAGAGAGAGAGAGAGAGAGAGAGAGAGAGAGAGAGAGAGAGAGAGAGAGAGAGAGAGAGAGAGAGAGAGAGAGAGAGAGAGAGAGAGAGAGAGAGAGAGAGAGAGAGAGAGAGAGAGAGAGAGAGAGAGAGAGAGAGAGAGAGAGAGAGAGAGAGAGAGAGAGAGAGAGAGAGAGAGAGAGAGAGAGGAGAGAGAGAGAGAGAGAGAGAGAGAGGAGAAAGAGAGAGAGAGAGGGAGAGAGAGAGAGAGAGAGAGAGGAGGCGGCGAGAGAGAGAGAGCGAGAGGAAGAGCTGAGCCGAGAGCGAAGGCCCCACTTGGTTCTCTGTGTGATCTGTATTGACCCGGCAGAACTTCAGTGAGGCCACTTCAGAGTCCAGACGCTGCCAGTTCATGGCACATTGAGACATTTGGCGTGAAAACCAATCATATTCAACGAGGGTCAGTGGGCGTCGCTCAGCGAGGGCCATTCGGGGGGGAGTCTCTGCAATTTATCGCTCGGCTCCCCTTCAAGGGAAAGTCGTGCGTCGCCGCCGCCGCTGCTGCCCGACTCATTGAGCGCCGACGCAGCCAATCACGGCTCTTCTTATCAGTGCCGGGCAGCGAACCTGCCCTCATCCTCTCGGCTCTTGACTGAAGGAGCTCGATAGTGCGGACGACCATCCATGTCCATCGAGCCGCAGATAACAACGTGTCATCGTGTCATCGTGTCACATCGCCGTCGATAAAGCTCAACCACCAGCGGAGAGGCGGAGCCAGAAAGTTTGCTGAAGAAATTCAAAAAACAAAGAAACACAAACAATCAAAGAAACTGGATCAACGGTGGAGCGGCGCTGAAGGAAGGAGGAGTCTGCTGCCTGTCGGCTGCCATCAGCGTCCAGGAGCCGTATGGATGTTCGCTCCAGCGGACGGAAAAACAAACAGGAGGCTGCAGGAGAAAGTAGGTCATGTGTGAGTCCTGTCCCATCTCACCGTCCAAGACTCAAGACTCAAGATTCAAATTTCAAGATCTTGGTTGTCGTGACCCAAGCGCAGAGAAGGAGTTCCTCTCTCTGCTTACGAGCAGAAAGAGAAAAAATGGAAAAATACGAGGAGGTTTTTCTCAGGAAGATGAACGTTGTGGTTCTCCCCACCTGCAGCCATCAGTGCTGGAAGAGGGAGGAGGAGGAGCAGGAGGAGGAGGAGGAGGAGGAGGACACAGCAGAGCTTCTCTGCCAGCTGCACTTCCTGTCACTGAAGAAGAGCCTCCAAGCCTTGAAGAGCTTCCTTCAGCTCCTCTTCAGATGTTCTCCTCTTCCTACAAAGCAGTGTTTACTGGACAACGCCGGATGTAATTCACGCCGTTATTGTGCCTCACACCACTGGGCTGCGCCGCTGACACCTCCAGTGACACGGGGGTCAAGTTGCGGCTCGGTCCCCAGACTGGCAACCCGACCAGACTGGCAACCCGAGCCTGCGATGACGAGGCCCATTGCCACGGAATCAGAATGAGGATGTAGGCTAATGCGGCGCCCGCACGCGGCTACGTGATCTTTGACCGCCCAACAGGGCGGCGGCGGTGAGAGCCGCGTCCCGGTCGGCCCGGTGTCGGGTTCGAGATTCAATGAGGGGGGGGGGGGATTAGCCGGACGTGTATCCTGACGTGTAATGAGGGCTGGGATCGCGTTACACACACTGCACACACACACACACACACACACACACACACACACACACACACACACAGGCAGCAGGCTGAGTCGGACCTTGGGACGTCAAAAAGAAACATTTGAGTTTTGAATTTGACTTTTTAAAAACGTCGTGATGATCTTACAAAAAATAAAAAGGGAAAGAATCAATCAGCCACTTTCTTTAGAAAGCTGATCCATAAACTGTGAAAACACTGCGGTGGCACAGAGGTGTGTGTGTGTGTGTGTGTGTGTGTGTGTGTGTGTGTGTGTGTGAGAGAGAGTGGAATACATTCTGGCCTTCATGTATCGATTCTGTCTGATTGTGCTTTGACTGATGTGGGGAGCGGCTGCCAAGACAGCAGTGGGTGGTCGGTCGAGGAAAGAGGGCCCCCTGCTGGGAGGCTCTATTCAATTTTTAATTTCTGAGTTTTTCTGAGTCTTTCTTCGCCCCCCCCCCCTTCCACTGCACAAGGTTAGACATGAAACAAACCTGGAGAGGCCACAGAGGAGCTCAGGATGTCCATCAGGATGCTGAGATTCAGCAACACAAGAGGAACACACTGCCAGAATGACTGAGAGCCAGTGCGATAGTAGCCAGTGTGATAGCAGCCAGTGTGATAGCAGCCAGTGTGATAGTAGCCAGTGTAATAGCAGCCAGTGTGATAGCAGCCAGTGTAATAGCAGCCAGTGTGATAGTAGCCAGTGTGATAGTAGCCAGCGTGAGAGCAGCCAGTGTGAGAGCAGCCAGTGTGATAGTAGCCAGTGTGATAGTAGCCAGCGTGAGAGCAGCCAGTGTGATAGTAGCCAGTGTAATAGCAGCCAGTGTGATAGTAGCCAGTGTAATAGCAGCCAGTGTGATAGTAGCCAGTGTGATAGCAGCCAGTGTGATAGTAGCCAGTGTGATAGTAGCCAGCGTGAGAGCAGCCAGTGTG
Organism: Thamnaconus septentrionalis; assembly: GCA_009823395.1. Taxonomy (NCBI): domain Eukaryota; kingdom Metazoa; phylum Chordata; class Actinopteri; order Tetraodontiformes; family Monacanthidae; genus Thamnaconus; species Thamnaconus septentrionalis. The sequence continues at coordinate 22,325,908 of CM020512.1, read as the reverse complement.
ATAGCAGCCAGTGTAATAGCAGCCAGTGTGAGAGCAGCCAGTGTGATAGCAGCCAGTGTGATAGCAGCCAGTGTAATAGCAGCCAGTGTGATAGCAGCCAGTGTAATAGCAGCCAGTGTGATAGCAGCCAGTGTGATAGCAGCCAGTGTGATAGCAGCCAGCGTGATAGTAGCCAGCGTGAGAGCAGCCAGTGTGATAGTAGCCAGTGTGATAGTAGCCAGTGTGATAGTAGCCAGTGTAATAGCAGCCAGTGTGAGAGCAGCCAGTGTGATAGCAGCCAGTGGGCCAGTGTAATAGCAGCCAGTGTGAGAGCAGCCAGTGTGATAGCAGCCAGTGTGAGAGCAGCCAGTGTAATAGCAGCCAGTGTGAGAGCAGCCAGTGTAATAGCAGCCAGTGTGATAGTAGCCAATGTGAGAGTAGCCAGTGGGCCAGTGTGACAGCAGCCAGTGTGATAGCAACCACTGGGATAGCAGCCAATGAGAAGCCACACTGATGAATTAGACACTACTTCCTCCAAGCCGACGGCGTTCCAGCGACGACTTTGTGCCACAGTCAGACATTGTTGCACACTGTCACTGAAAACTGGAATAAAACTGGAATCTCAGAATCATCTCCATCACAGGTGGCTGCTGATGCCACTCATGCTGATCCATCAGACCATCATCTGCAAAGCCGCAGATCGTCCACCCATCAGGACCAACCGCTACACACACTGGTTGCTGTGGGACACTGGAGGAGCTGCAGTGACACCAGGACGACAGACTTTTCTCCCTGGGTGATTTTCTAATTCCTCGGCGCTCCGAAGCCTCCACTCAATAAAATAAAACGACACATTGGAGTCTCTCAGGCGAAGCAGAGTCATTAGCAAAGATATGGATCGAGGGTGGGGGGCGGAGTCAGTGAAACAGAAGCAAGATTGAAAGAAAGTCATGTCACGGGAACCAGAGCTCACTTTTGCCTCCAACCACTGCATGGGAATGAAGAAGCGCTTCCAACGTTTTAACGCCAGTCAGGAGATTTTAGCAGGAGTAAAGTCAACCGCAGGATGCCACTTCTTCTTCCAGCGTAATGCTGTTTTCCTCTGCCCGGAAGTTCACACGTGGAGCGCCACCTAGTGCCGGCAGGAAACAACAAGTCATTAACCTGAGAGCAGGAACGTCAGGAAGGATGGAGCCTGAAAGACGAGACGAGCCGCTCGCTTCTCAAGCCTTCTCGACGCTTTGCCTCCTTTTACCATCTGCTCGTCCACTTAGAGCGATTGAATTAACCTCTGCACTGCTCACACACACACACACACACACACACACACACACACACACACTCCCTTCAAGAGCTGAGCTCTACTCAACTCTTCCTTCTTTGGCAAGGACCCCTGTTTGGCTCCTGGCCAGACAGAGATACACACACACACACACACACACACACACACACACACACACACACTCAGCAGCCAGACAAAGTGCAGCACTGTCTTCTCTGACACTGAATCACAGTTCAGGATTTGACAGTTCTTTTTCTTTCTCGGAGTTCTTTGCAGAGAAGCAGCAGCAGCAGCAGCAGCAGCAGCAGCAGCAGCAGCAGCAGCAGATTGTCTGACAGCTGCCTGCTTCACACGCCACCCGCCACTGCCACCCGCCACCTGACCTGCCCCCGCCAGTTGGCCGTTCCCGCCGCCTGGCTGCCGGAGCAGCTGCTGTGTCTACCAGGTGTCTGGCCTCCTCCCAGCCGGTGCTCCTCCCCCTCCGCTGGCCTGGAGCTGCAGCCAACACACACCTGGCTGAGGCTCCTCCCAGCCCAGCCCAGCTCCAGACACCACAGTGCAAAATACTGAGCTCGTATCCCTGAAACACTGTGAGGTCACTGTAGGCCTCCTGCCTGTGGAGGAACTATAGGTTGGTATTAAGTAACAGTCAGGAGGACGGAGACCCCGCCCCCGGAATATTGGCACCACAGAAGAAGAACGGCGGAGGAAACCGTGCTGCTTCCTGCTCTGCCTGCCAGGCTGGAAAGACTTCTGTTTTTGTTTCAATGAACGCCTTTTCCACAGAAGAGCCTCCTGTGGCCACGTCTTTGTAGAGCAGAAGAAGAGGAAGAAGAAGAGGAGGAAGAGGAGGAAGAAGAGGAAGGAGAGGAAGAAGAAGAGGAGGAAGAGGAAGAAGAGGAAGAAGAAGAGGAGGAAGAGGAGGAAGAAGAGGAAGGAGAGGAAGAAGAAGAGGAGGAAGAGGAAGAAGAAGAGGAGGAAGAGGAGGAAGAAGAGGAGGAAGAGGAAGAAGAGGAAGAAGAAGAGGAGGAAGAGGAGGAAGAAGAGGAAGGAGAGGAAGAAGAAGAGGAGGAAGAGGAAGAGGAAGAAGAAGAGGAGGAAGAGGAGGAAGAAGAGGAAGGAGAGGAAGAAGAAGAGGAAGAAGAGGAAGAAGAGGAAGAAGAAGAGGAGGAAGAGGAGGAAGAGGAAGAAGAGGAAGAGGAGGAAGAAGAGGAAGGAGAGGAAGAAGAAGAGGAGGAAGAGGAAGAAGAAGAGGAGGAAGAGGAAGAAGAGGAGGAAGAGGAAGAGGAGGAAGAGGAGGAAGAGGAGGAAGAAGAGGAGGAAGAGGAAGAAGAGGAGGAAGAGGAAGAGGAGGAAGAGGAAGAGGAGCAGTGTTATTTCTAGGTGTGAGCAGTCAGTCTAACCGCTGCCTCCCTCTGTGTTCACACATGCACAGTCGCAAAGAAAAGGAGGTGTGCAAATAGAAAGAACAAGACAACCACACACACACACACACACACACACACACACACACACACACACAGTGTGACATTCCTTCCACTGAGCTGGCCAGCCTCCCATCGCTCTGTCCAAACACCGACGCAGCCTCAGGTTGAACCAACGTCCGGCCACAAAATCTGGTTGTACAGAAACCTCCAGTGCACTGGAGGCATCACTGCTGCTGCTGCTGCTGCTGCTGCTGCTGCTGCTGCTGCTGCCGCTGCCACCTCGAGCACCAGCCAACCTGAGGGACCCCCCCCCCCCCACCAACTCAATGACTCCTCACCTGCCCACTCAGTGAATGCTGGGCTGCAGTGAGACGTCCTCTGTGATGGTGGAGGGCAGAGGGACAGGCCACACCTCCAGCGGTGCGAACACACAATGTTATGGGGGGGGGGGGGTGAACAAAGACTCGGCCTCGACACGACAGAGACCTGCGACGCACAGTGGCCGCCGCCGCCTCTCTCATAAACAGAAAAAGTGAAATGTTTTGGAAAACGCACTCGACCGCTCTGTCCATAAACATTTGGCCGCCGGCTGTAAACTTGTCATTAGAGAGAGGGAGAGAGTGAGAGAGAGAGAGAGAGAGAGAGAGAGAGAGAGAGAGAGAGAGAGAGAGAGCGAGAGAGAGAGAGAGAGAGAGAGAGAGAGAGAGAGAGAGAGAGAGAGAGAGAGAGAGAGAGAGAGAGAGAGAGAGAGAGAGAGAGAGAGAGAGAGAGAGAGAGAGAGAGAGAGAGAGAGAGAGAGAGAGAGAGAGAGAGAGAGAGAGAGAGAGAGAGAGAGAGAGAGAGAGAGAGAGAGAGAGAGAGAGAGAGAGAGAGAGAGAGAGAGAGAGAGAGAGAGAGAGAGAGAGAGAGAGAGAGAGAGAGAGAGAGAGAGAGAGAGAGAGAGAGAGAGAGAGAGAGAGCGAGAGAGAGAGCGAGAGAGAGAGAGAGAGAGAGAGAGAGAGAGGTTGAGTGTGCATGTGGTTATTGTTCAGTTTTCCACATTAGAGCGTCTCCTAATGTGACGTGATTGGGGGAGAACGCCGCTCCCTGCTGCCCCCTACTGGCCATTGCCTGCCTGGCGATGACGACCCCTCTGCATTATGCACCGTATGTATTTCAGATTTCAATGCGTTTGTCATGGGAGCGTCTTTACAGGCCTCCCTGCAGGCAGCGGAGGTGAAGCTCAGAGTCTCTCTCTCGCTGCATCAGGCCGCTTCCATTAGCACTGCTAGCTAGCTAGCTAGCGCAAACACTCGCTCTCTCCCCAACCGGGCGAACGAGCACCAGCCTCTTCGTCAGGCAGCAGCGGCGCACGTCAGGTCGGGTTTTAGTTAAAAGAAAGACCAGCAGCTCCAAACAGGAGGAGGAGGAGGAGACAAACACATGCTGGCGTTGGGCGCTGACCTTTAGCAGAGCCACATCTGATGTAGCGCTGCGTTCCATTCAAAGCATCAACCTGGGGCCAAACACCAGGCAGCCTCCTGCAACAATGTTGCAAAGCCAACAGACTGGAAAAAAAGGAAAAGAAAGCAAGACCACCAGGTCCACCAGCACCATGAGACCTTACACACCTGTCGTGCTTCCCAAAACACACGAGAACTGGCTACAATGTAATCAACTGACTGCTGCTGCTGCTGCTACTGTTGTTGCTGCTGCTGCTGCTGCTGCTGCTGCTGCTGCTGCTGCTGCTGCGAGGAGACGTAGGGGACTCGCTGGGACGTGGCCGACCTCTCGTCCTCTTCTCTCACTGCCAGCCAGGAGACCTTGCTCGGACTTTTCACAGTCTGACAAACACAATTAATTTGGGCAAATCGCGGCGCCCCCTTGGGGCTCCAGTGACTCCCGGCTCATTTAATCTGCACTGCCTTTCAGTCCACTCCCCCCCCTAAAGCTGCACAGCTGCAGGCCACCGCTAGCTCCAGACCGCTAGCTCCAGACCGCTAGCTCCAGACCGCTAGCTCCAGACCGCTAGCTCCAGAGCACGGTGAGCTTGCTTTTAACTTTTCTTCCACCATTACAGGAGACAGCGGAAATAAAAAAATGCGTTGGCGTAGTGTGTGAGTGTGTGAGTGAGATTAGAAACACGTGAGACAAAGATGAGAAACACGTTTGGCTGAGGAGCTCCTGCTGATTCACCCCATCAGGGCGACACCGGCTGAAGAACAACTAGGACAAGAACGCAGGACAGCACCGACACCAGTGTCAAGCATCAGTACCCAAACTGGGCTTGAGTGCTCGACTCGTGCTGCTAAAATATGTAGCAATACCACAACACCGATATCAGTTGTATACGTATGTATATGACAACATAATAACACGTCTGTGGAAAACTGTGTGATGGCCTTATCAAGTCCTCGGACTCTACTGGTTCTGTGAAAATGTGACATTGGTGCATCGCTAGTAAGAATAATAAAGCGTAAGACGGAACAAAAAGGCCGAACTGCACCGGAAGCCCGAAAGACGCAAAACTGCACTGACGTACAAAGAGGAAGAGAGGGAGAGAGTGAGAGAGTGAGAGAGAGAGAGAGATGGAGAGAGAGAGAGAGTGAGGGAGGGAGGAAGAGGGAGAGAGAGAGAGGGGGGGCTCTCAAAGATGACGGCGGGCAGCTAAATTTGGCATACAAGGTGAGTTCCGGTACGCCAGAGAGAGAGAGAGAGAGTTTAAACGAGTGTTGTGACTCCTACGCAGCCCACGCGGTGAATCGAGCGGCCTCAGCTCACTGCCGAGCAGGTCTAGCGGGTCAGCGGCTAACGCTAACGCTAACAGCAGCTGAGAATAGCCTTCTAAGGATCTGCTGCTGCCGCAGAGCTACAGTACGGCGTGGCGCTGGAGGCCCGCGTGTGTGTGTGTGTGTGTGTGTGTGGAGTGCACGCAGGCTAGGCGGGCGGGCGGCAAAGCGCACACAGCGAGCGAGGAGGAGGAAGCACAATGACATCAAGAAAGAAGAAAGAAAAGAGAACTGGAACACGGCGGTGAAACAATGAGAGTTGCAGCAGCTCCTCCGCTGCTCCTCGGTGAGATAGCGCCACCAGGAACCACCAGCAGGGGGCCACTCCTGATTGGCTGGAGCACAGCCTCGTTCCTTCCAGCCGCACAGCTGCTAAAAATAGCATCCAGAGCCAGCGAGCTAGCGAGCGAGTCGTCTTAATGAGAGTGACATCATCCACCAGCAACCACTGGGGGGCGACGCGCGATGGCGTAGAAGTAGAAGGAGGAGGTGGAGGAGGAGGAGGAGGAGGAGCATCGGCGAGGAAGAAGAGAGGAGTTCCCCCGAATCCTAGAAATACAGACGGCAAAGGAAGACTGAGGCTGAGTCCCAAAGCCCTCACTGGCTCCCTCTGCAGGCTCTTCCATGTAGCCACAGTGACTCAGTAGCCTCATGATCAAACTTCCAGGTGGTCTTGTCGTCATTCCCACATTCACCTCGCCTACCTGTGGCTCAGCGTCATGGCAATGCATGATGGGATACATTGCCATTGGGCTGGTGACCGTCAGCTGCATTGTGGGATAGCTAAGGCACCTGTATGGTGACTCTAGAGTGGCAGTAGGGGGCGCTGGAGGACACAGACGGTGGAGGACGGCCAGCTGGCGGCAGATCACACGGCCTCACATTCCTGCCGCCCTCAACTTCAAGTCAAGGTTCTAACCCTGGTGGTGGTTTGGCAGCTGTGTTTCTTCACGTTGGAGTGAAGAGAGACAGAAAGAAAGAGAGAAAGAAAGAGAGAAAGAAAGAGAGAAAGAAGGCCTTCAACTGTGCTGGAAGACACCAGGTCCAGGATGTGAGGACATCCTTTCACCCAGACTTTCACCTGGTGGGAACGTCCTCCTGCCATCCAACACATGGTTCTGCAGTGTGGAGGAACCAGAGAGGATCCAAAGAAGAACCAGAGAAGAACCAGAGAAGAACCAGAGAAGAACCAGAGAAGAACCATAGAGGTACCAGAGAGGAATCAACAAAGTGAAGAAAAGCTCACACAGCCTAAACAGAAATACAGTGGTCACACACACACACACACACACACACACACACACACACACACACACACACAACGCTGCAGGTCCTAAAGCATGTAAACTTCAGAGGTCTGGTGCTGCTCGCAGCTGTCTTCTTGTGTTTGGAGACTGTGACCATATCAGACACACACACACACACACACACACACACACACACACACACACGCTCAGCTGGGTTTAATGTTACACAACAAGACGGAGCAGCAGCAGCCGCACGCAGGCGGAGGGAAGCTGAGCAGCGGCGAAGCTCCCCAACCGTCCACATCCACCGACGGAGCCTCATTAGCGCCACCCGAGGTTCGCCCGCTCCACCGTCCACCGTTTGATCTGACACTGGGGGTGCGAGGCCTCCCTCTGATCTGCTGCAGTGGAACAGCGAAAGATCTACCACGGCTTTAACAACGGCCTTAAAGCCAGGAGAAAATCCTGACGGAGAGGCTTGGAGAAGTTCTTCCATCATGAAGGAGCTGCTCACACCTGAGTGTCTGAGACTGACACTGCCAGTGGAGCTCTGCCGCTGCTGCTGCCGCTGCTGCTGCTGCTGCTGCTGCTGCTGCTGCTGCTGCTGCTGCTGCTGCTGCCGCTGCTGCTGCTGCTGCTGACTGTTCAATTCAAAACTCTTCCTTGGTGGAGCCGGCGGCCCAACTGAAGGCACGCAGAGCACCGCTACAGGACGGAAAACGTTAATACCGAAGAAAACACAATCTACAACAATATATAGACAATAAGTCCTCTGCGTTGTGAGTTAAACAGGGCTTCAGAGTCGTAAATCTGGTTAAATCTGTCCCCTCAGTGACATCACAAAGGGAAGCGATCAATTTCAGAGATCGGCGGCAAAGTTCCGGGGACGGGATTGGTGGAGAGCGCTCGCCGTCTCCTTCCGACAGTGACTAGCGTCCGACGACAGGAAGCAGTTCTGCTGCGTCAGGAGTCAGAAGATCTTTGAGCTGAGATCTTTCCACTGACCAGGAGGGGCGCTGAGGAGAACAACAGCTGAACTAAAGTGATGCTATCCTTGCTGCGCTTCATGGCCCAACTGACCAACCGGCTGTAAAAACACCTGTGGCACCGCCTGCGTCACCGGCGCCCCCCTCTGGTCGTCTTTCTCCTAGGATTCATCGGCTGATCTTCCAGCATGGAGGAGGAGGAGGAGTTGGAAGAGGAGGAGGAGGAGGAGGAGGGAAGAGGGGGAGGAGGAGGAGGAAGGGGGAGGAGGAGGAGGAGGCGGAGGAGGAGGGGGCGGAGGAGGAGGGGAGGAGGTGGAGGAGGTGGTAGAGGAGGAGGAGGAGGTGGAGGAGGAGGAGACCTGATGCTAGCGGAGCAAAACAATGCCCGATACTTCAAATGAGCCCCGACTGGAGTGTGTGTGTGTGTGTGTGTGTGTGTGTGTGTGTGTGTCTGTGTGTGTGTGTGTGATGGGACCCAGCGGTCTTTGAAGTGGGAACAAAGAGAATTCCTGCTGCTTCACCGGTGACACCACTCTGTCTTTCTTCTTCTTCTCTCCCCCTAAAATAGCGGCGGCTGTAATCGTCCATTCTGTTTCAACTGGCCGAGGAGACGGTGGTGCTGATTCATCGCGCCTCCCCTCGCCCCCCCCCCTCAGCACGGTGAGGGTCAACAATGATCAGGTGAGGGATTTGGAAGGAGATGTTCTCCTTGTCTCTATCTGCTGCTGCTGCTGCTGCTGCTGCTGCTGCTGCTCTCTCATTACAGAGAGGGGGTGGAGTCAGGCAAGCGGCAAAGTCAAACACACTGTAAGTGATATTACATTGTGTGGATAACCCCGCCCCCACCAGAGGCTCTGGAGGCGCTGACCCTCCTCCTTCAGCCTGCGGGGGTCTCACCTCTGCGGCCGTCACCTATTTTTAGCCTCAGCATCCTCCCACCGTTCTCCCACAGTGGCCTGAAATCTGACACAGTGCTGGTGGGATGACGGGACCCCCACCACGACCCCACCACGATCCCACTACCAGAGAGACACCTCCAGTCTCACCCACAGCCTGCAGCATCTGGCCGTCCAATGGTATTATATTGCATTGTGTTGTGTTGTATTGCATTGTGTTGCATTGTGTTGTATTGTGTTGTGTTGTGTTGTGTTGTATTGTATTGTATTGCATTGCATTGTATTGCGTTGTATTGTATTGTGTTGTATTGTATTGTATTGTATTGTGTTGTGTTGTGTTGTATTGCATTGTATTGTATTGCATTGTATTGCATTGTATTGCATTGTGTTGTATTGTGTTGTGTTGTATTGCATTGTATTGTATTGTGTTGTATTGTGTTGCCTAACATCGTGTTGTGCTGTGTGTAGCTGGACTCTGACTCTTGATGTTGCTCGGCTCTGTTGCTAAGTGGCTCCAGCAGATGATGAAGGTCACTTGGGTTTCATGCTAAGCTATGCCAGGGTGTTTGGAAGGAGGAGGTCCCACTTTGGAAGGAGCTCCGTGTTGATGCTGGAGCTGACCAATCAGATGTGTTGCAGCCGGTCCAGCTAGCAGGCCACACACATGCTGATGGAGACTCTGGCTGGGTGTGAAGAGCCTGTCTGCTGTCACAGCATTCAACCTGAGTCTCACCAGAGAAGAAGAAAACAGCGTTGTCTGCATAGAAACTCAGTCTTCAGGGCCTCAGTGTTCCAGGTTTGGCCACCTTCTGGTGAAGAAATCACACAGTTCCAGGTGAAAGGGCCTCGAATTCAGGGCTTTTCCAAGAGCAGAGCAGGGTCAAGACAATCATGTTGAGACCGGACCAAAGACTTTCTGAGACCAGAGACCTTCTGAGACCAGGGACCTTCTGAGACCAGGGACCTTCTGAGACCAGACACCTTCTGAGACCAGACACCTTCTGAGACCAGGCACCTTCTGAGACCAGATACCTTCTGTACCTGTACCATAGCTGTAAAAGGTGAGCTGGTATGACAATAAAGTTCCTTCAATCCTTGAATCTTTGAGTGTCGGCTGCCACTGAACCAAAGTTTAGTCACGGTTCTGGCGGGGACCAAAGTTTCAAGACAGCGACACACAACCAGAGCCTGATAGAAGAACTGAGTGTTGCTGTTTCCTTATTTTGCGACTGTCTGAAGCTGCTGCAGTTTATTGCAGCACAAAGGAGATTTTTACTGCAAATATTTTGGCACAAACAATTGAGTTGGTGTCCCGTAAACATTTAGTTTCCCCTGCTACTGTATGAACGCAGTCCTGCTTCCAACCACTGCAGAACCACAGCCAACCCTACGGACGAGGTTGTCTGGGAAACGTGTGAC
>CM020512.1:22220904-22310904 GCA_009823395.1 Thamnaconus septentrionalis | reverse complement strand
GCCATCACCACTGGAAGGGATAAACCCTTTATAGATGAGCAATTGGCTAACAGGCAGCGGCGGACACACACACACACACACACACACACACACACACACACACACACACACACATTCGTGCAAAGGCAAACCTGCCCACCCGTCCGGCTCTGTTCTGCACGGCTGCCGTCGGTTCTGGACGTCCTGCAATGTCAGTTAGCCTTATTAGGACCACACACACACACACACACACACACACACACACACACACACACACACACACACACACACACACTATGTGTCACTGTGTTTTTTAAATAGTTTCAAGGTTTTTTTTTATGCTTTAAACTTCCAGCGAAAAGAAGAAAAAAATCTGCTACACTTTTGCCAAATGTCAGAAGTCAGGATCTAATTTAATTTCCAGGACTTCTAGAGGTTTTTTTTTTTCTTCGTTTTTTTTGAAAAAAGCATCAAGTGTTTGGACGAGCAGCTCGCTGGTCGAGGTCGAGGCTGAGCAGCGAGTGACAGACGCTGCAGGCTGATACTGCGCAGGAGCAGCAGCAGCAGCAGGAGGAGCAGCAGCAGGAGGAGCAGCAGCAGCAGCAGCAGGAGGAGGAGCAGCAGCAGCAGCAGCAGCAGCAGCAGCAGCGCCCTGGCGACAGCGGCGGAGCTGCATCTGGAGTCGCCATGGAAACGAACGCCGTCCCCAGGAAGACGTCAGCTGACAGTGGATTGTCAAGGCAGCGAGTGGGAGGAGCCTCCACCTCCCCCAATATACTGCAGCCAGTGTGTGTGTGTGTGTGTGTGTGTCACAGACAGAGTTCTATCAGAGCAGATTAAGTGTGTGTGTGTTTATCATGAGACCCTCATAAAAGACACAATTTGAGGGGATTTATAGGATTTGCACAGTAATGACTGGCCTGTGGGGGGCAGCATGTTGCAGGGTGGGGGAGGATGGGGACGGGTGGGGGTGGTGGAGGCACAGGGGGCGGGGCTAGAAGAGAGGGACAGGAGTGAGACGCGCTTTAATTAAAGGGGGCTATAAATAACGGCAGGGAGGAGACCTGCTGCGTGCTCCTCCTCCACGGCTCCGCTGCAGGTTTTGGCTCGCTACCGCTAATGCTACCGCTAACGCTACTGCGGCTGCTGCTGCTGCTGCTGCTGCTTTCTGCGCTCACCCTACGCCCACTTGCCGAGTCCCGACTTGTAAATCCGAGGCGGCGAGCGGCGAGGCCTCGTCAGTCACGTCTCCGCATCCTCCCGCCAGAGGGGCCCCAGCGGCGTATCAGGAAAAGGGGAGGAAGGTTTCTGATTGATTTGATTGGCTGTCGGGAGGACAGACGACTGGATGAAAGCCAACAAAGTAAAAGCAACTCTTCCTCTCTTCCCGGGAGTTCTCAGCTTCCCAGGCCAGAAGCTGAGAACTCCAAACTGGCCGCTTCAGAATGAGACCTTTCAACTTTGGAGCCCTGCCGCCTGCCGCCCGCCGCCTGCCGCCCGCCGCCCGCCGCCCGCCACCTGCCGCCCGCCGCCCGCCACCTGCCGCCTGCCCCTGCTGCCCGCCGCTGCGGGGAGCGGCTCCTGGAGGCTGCGGCTCATTAAGTCCAGTCCTCCTCAAGTCGACTCGGCGGCCAAGTGGAATTTACTAAACACTAAATCAGCAGACAGACAGAAGAAGCTCTAATGAAGCGTGAGGAGCATCAGCAGGTGAATGATGGCTGGCTGGCTGGTGGTGGGGGGGGGGGGCAACATCAGAACCCTGCTGACAGTAAGACCTCCCCCCCCACCCGGCACCAGTGGCTCTCCATCTCTTCATCTCAGCCTCTCTGGGCTCCTGTCTGATCTCAAGTCCAGTCATTACTCACCGAGGCTCTCCATCCATCTCCACCCTCCCCGCTCTGCAGAGGGCGCTAAGAACACGGTGGGGCGGTGCTGTCCGACGGCAGAGCCAGACAGCTAATCAATGGAGCAGCGGCTGGCAGATAGCATCAGGAGGAGGAGGAGCCTGGTGACTCTGCGGCACTTTTGAAGAGATTACAGTGAGGAGAAAAAGAGGCGGCCTCGCCTGCATCCGCTATTTATTTACTTTCCCTGGAGGCAAATCAAGGGAAGGAGGAGGGAGGAGGGGGGGGGCGGCAATTATTACAGCAGCTTTCTCAACGAATGAGCCCAAACCTCTCTGGAAGTGGGAGTGAGCTAGTGAGCTAGCGGGCGCTGATAAGACCCGGGCGCCGCTATCACGCGGCGGCGGCGTTTCAGCCGGAAAATACAAAACGCAGTGAACGGCTTTGTGGCGTCTGCGTGGCTTTGTGCGGAAGCCAGCGCGCCGCTACGTGTGTTCCTTGCAAAATCTTTCTCTCCGCTCGTTCAATAGGCTGGTAATAAGGTTTGAGTCTGCCAATATGGCACAGCCGATAAGCACAAAGGCCAATAATCCATACAAATATTAGCCCAGGTCTCTGAAATGGCTCCATTCAATGAGAAAAGTGTTGCATGCATGCGTGTGTGTGTGTGTGTGTGTGTGTGTGTTTCTCTCCTTGCGAGGAAGCGACATGTTCCCAACTGGTAGCTCACGAGTCAGTTTGATGGTATTTGAACATGTGAGGATATTTTAGCAAACTTTGTCAACACATCTCAGGGGAGAGACTGCTGACAGGAAGACCAAATGACTTTCATTGTACTGCAGGACACACCTTGTACTGCAGTATACACTGGTATTACACTTGTATTGATGCATTTATGGCCAGGATGTCAAGCTTTTAATGATAGAGAATCATCATCAAGCCAAACATTACACACTGGAGCTTTAAGTTGAAAGGTTTGAATGATGCCGTGATAAATGACGACTGATGTGACATCACTTAGGGCTGTTGACGAGCTGAGGTCTGTGGTCAGGGTTGGAGGTACACATTGTTCACAACTCTAGAGGAAATCAGTGCAGAGTCCTCACAAAGACGGAGGAGGAAGCCGTGTTTGGCAGAAGCTCATCACTGGAAACCAGGTTTGCCATCAAGACGGACAAACAAGAGAGCAGAGAGCCTGACTGAGCGTCTGGCAAATCTCTCTGTTTGTGCGCGTGGCTGAGCTGAGCTGAGCTGAGCTGAGCTGAGCTGAGCTGAGCTGAGCTGAGCTGAACCCACAGAGAACTGAGGACAATCACAATCCTCCATCAGAGGCACTGGCACTGCACTGGCACTGCACTGGTGTATTCTGGGAGCTCTGGCTTCCTGTGGGACCAAGGTGTTCCGGCACCACGTGCACACCTGGTGCCACAGTTCTGTCCTCTCCATCAGTGTCCTTCCCACACTGCCACGTGATTGGCTACAGCCAACCATTAAAACCTCCTCGCGCAAAACAGCAAAATATTGATGAAATGCTCCAACTTCTAGACGTTGGTCACACAGCACACAACCAAAAATGCAACGTTTCCCCAACATTCCCCAGACTGCCGTTGGCACAAGGAGCCCTACGACCTTTGACCTCTCGGTGTAGGGTCTCATCATCCTTGCCAACACGTTAACAGAAGATCATTTCTGCCTTCACAGGCGGCCCAGAGCCGCTAATGTCCTGATGGATTTCCTGAAGGGAATCCATCCCTCACCAGGCCTCATCAATACATCTGCACCTGCAATCAACATCTGCACCTCCAGGGTCAATGAGTCAGTGGCACTAAAGCTGGAGCATCTGTTGCGCGTGTTGAATGTGATGAGAAAACCACGACTGGAAGCTGTTTGAAAAGCAAGCAGAGCCAGAAGCTCCACAGCTTCACGTGTTCCTCACGTGTTCTTCACGGGTTCCTCACGGGTTCCTCACGTGTTCCTCACATATCATGAAGTGAACACTGGCGTCACTGTCCAGGCTGGATTTCCTGTCTCCCACCTTCTGATGCGCATCAACAGAGCAGCCTCCCAGAAATCTGAGGGCATTTTGTTTGACATTCAAAGAAAATTCACATCCCAGCTGACGGCTGCGTTTGATTGACAGGCGTGGCGACAGAAACCAAGAGAGGGCGGGGCTTAGCAGAGTGTCTGCTGCCCAGTGTGGAGGGGCAGGAAGTGGCCAATAAGTAGTAAGAATGTCAAAGTGGGTCCTGCCACTGGTGTCACTGCTGCTGTCCAGCGTTGACTCCTTTCTCCCATCAACATCTTCTTGTCACCGCTCTCCCTCTCTCTCTCTCTCTCTCTCTCTCTCTCTCTCTCTCTCTCTCTCTCTCTCTCTCTCTCTCTCTCTCTCTCTCTCTCTCTCTCTCTCTCCCTCTGTGTCTCTCTCCCAGTGCAGTGACCCACTGTGACATTCATTTGCTGGAATGTGTTTGTTTTGACAAGTCCTGATGGTTCCACCACCCAGAGGGGAGCAATTACACCCAATTAATTCTGGGGGAAGCAGCCCTGGGTCTCCAGTCACGACCACCATCCACCAACTGACCTCCAGTGGTTTCAAGGGTTCGGACCAACCTTCCTTTCCAGGTGGCTCACTGACAAGAGTGACAGCAGGACAGCAAAAAGGAAAAAAAAAAAAAACACCAAAGAAATGATTTGGTCAAGATGTTGACTTTGCCTGAGAGACAGACAGACAGACAGACAGACAGACAGACAGACAGACAGACAGACAGCGTCGCCGGTCCTCTGCCAGCATCTCCAGACAGGCTGGACGTATGACAACAAAACAAACCAAAAAAAAATCAACAAACAACTCTCCTCATGTGATCGGAGATGGAAGTGGACTCTGCAGTCACCTGGCAAGCCAGACGGAAACATTTTCTGAATGCGTTGGATTTTACATCTCCATCTGGTGAAACAAAAAAAAACATGAAACAAACATTGAAAATATTTGGATGAGAGAAGCCCATTAAAACTCGGAGAAAAAATAAATAAATCCGAGGCTGTGCCACTGCGTGACTCTCGCCAGAGCCAGAAACTGGAAGTGAAGCAAAATCATCGTCCAGTTTGTGACACAAAGAGGGAGGAGAGCCACGCTGATCTCATCTGGTGTTGTAGTCAAGACGGCACCGACAGAGACCCAAGACATTATGGAGACCAGAGAGCATCGAGATCCAGAGCAGACCAACCAATTAAATATCACAGAAAACATCACAACAAAACAGAGAAAAACGACCACAATCTTTCATGAAGTCAACTTTGCTTCTAAATGGAACAGCAACATCTCTTTTCAGCAAGGTGCCTTTTCAGAATTTGCTGCTTTATTTATTTATTTATTTATTTATTTCACTATTTTGAACCATTTTCAAAAAACAACTTCAACTTCATAAAATTAAAAAAAATAATAAACGATCGAGTAACTCGTTTCAGCAGCAGCTGGATTATTTTCAGTTATTATCGTGTCATGACAGTGTTGGCTGAGTCTCCACTGGTCTGAATCAAAAACCAAGAGTCCTCCCAGTCCCACACCAAGACCACACCCAGTAAAAATGCCTCCAAGTCCGAGATGAGACCCAGATCCTTCCAAAGTGGTCTGGAGACCAAGACCAGTCTCAAGTACTACAGCACGAATCTCATTAGCACCAGCTAGCGGTTAGCAGCTCCCTGGTTTCGTCTGGTTCTGTGCTCATCACCCTCTGAGTCAAAGTCAAGACTCAGAAGCAGAAGTCAGTCGGCAAAGTCTTCAGCGTCTTTAGAGACAAACATCATCAAACTCCAGTGAAGCTGCAGCTGTGGAAGCGTACGTGCTAATCTTTGAAGCTACGCTAAGGTTTTTCTTCCTGTTGTTTTGTCGTCTGCATCTTTGCTGTTTGAGGGCAGCTGGCAGCAGTCGGCTTTCTGTCGCCACCCAAAAACACAACCCTGCTGCTGAGGATGAGGCTCACAACGCCTTCAATGGAGGCTTTTCAGCAGCAGAGAGTTCAATTTCAGGCTGCACATCTGGGCCAGTTCATCTGCACTGACACCACACAGTGCAGTGCTGCACAAAAGCATCACAACAAGGCCAAGTTCTGCTGGGATTGATCACAACTAATATTGATGAGTGTTAATATCTATGAACTAAACATCTGTCGGAGGCAGGTGAACCAGTCTCCCGGTGTTTCCCCTCTAGAATCAGACAAGCCAGGCGGCCAATCACAAAGCGGCCGAGCGTCTTGAAAGGCAAAAAAAAAGAAAGAAGTGGCCCAGAAATAGCATCGCAGTTTCCAACTGTGACCTCCAGGTGGCCGCTGAGAGGCTGTTTTTAGTCCAGACACAGACCAGCTCCCTGTGACACTGAGGGACTCTAAAGTAAGTCAGTGGAGCAGAACACACACACACACACACACACACACACACACACACACACAGATAAAGTAGCATATTTGGTCTGTATGGCCATAAAGCCTTTCTGGGTTAGAGTCATGCAGTTAATGTGGCTGTAAAGGACGACGCTGTTACTGGCAAGCAAGACTCCCTAACACACACACACACACACACACACACACGCATTAGTTGGGGTCCACAGCTCCTGTTATTGATCTGTTTATTGTCTGCGGCCGTGCTGAGAGCGTCCACGGCGTTTTCCCCAATAAACTGTGGGTGTGACCGAGAGGAAAAGGCCTGGGAATCCTCTTTGAGCAGAGATCCTAAAGCGGAGCGGCCGACTGGGGGTTGGATTGAAAACACGATTAAGAAAGATTTAGGCCGGCGTGTCAAGCCGCAGTGTTGCGTGCATGTGTATGTTGCTATGTCCACTTTCAATCTGTCAGCGTTTTGTGTCCCTATGATTTCAGCCGGAGCGGTTCAATCAAGTTTACAATGACACACACACACACACACACACACACACACTGGCACAGGATTTACATTGCATGCTGCAGCACTGGCGGTCAGTGGAACGAAGCAAATGAAGACCAGCGCAGAGACAAAGAGATCATCAGCGTAGTGTTGTAGTCCTGGAGGCCGGTCCTGGTCTCCAGACCACTACCTAAGGGTCTCGGTCTGGTCTCGGACTCGGATCTGGTCTAGGTCTGGTCTAGGTCTGGGACTGGGCGGACTGGGTGTTTGATCCAGACCAGTGGAGACTCAGCCAACACTGTAATAACACGATAATAACGGAAAAGAATCCAGCTGCTGCTGTGTTTCACTCTGTTGGTGACACCCAGAGTGACACCCAGAGTGACACCCAGAGTGACACCCAGAGTGACACCCAGAGTGACACCCAGAGTGACACCCTGTCTCCTGATTCCTAGGTCATTGATTTTTTCATTTTATGAAGCAAACTTTTTCTGTTTTGTTGTTATTTTTCTTTGGTATATGCAGTATAGTTTTGGTGGGGTCTTGATCTCGACGCTCTCCAGTCTTGATAAGGTGCTGGTCTCGGTTGGTGCCGTCTTGACTTCAACGCTACATCAAGGCGTCCAGCAGCAGCGGCGGTGCACACGCGGTCAATGACTTCATGGCTCGTCCAACAGAGTCCGGGACACTGGATACCAGATAGAAATACAAATCAATCCCCCCCCAACTCTGGCAGGAGGAGCGATGAGGCGACAGCAGGAGACCGACGGTCCCGCAGTGCAGCTCCTCCACCACCGGGGGAGCTGCTCCGTCCTCGTTCTGCTCTGGGAAATTGGGGTGAAGGTTCAGCGTTTCCTCTTTACTGGGTGCCGACAGCCGCTGAGCGGCGTCGACCGACAAGACTGATCATGGCAGGCGCCGCCGCCGGGGTTAATGCAGGTCAAATTGTCAACAACACAAAGAGATGGTGGGGAGGGGGCATTGGGGGGGTGACTAATCACTGCTGTTGACGGCGTTTCCCATCATCTTTGAAGAGAACACAGAGGTCAAGCAGCAGCAGGGAGACTCAGTCACTCAGCCGGTGGTGGAGGAGGAGGTGGAGGAGGTGGAGGAGGTGGAGGTGCTGCTGGCTGGTGATTGGCTGAGGCTCTGACCACTGGGAGGAGCAGTGTGGACGCTGCTTTACGGACCGTGAGACAAAACATTGCTCCTCTGATTAAACGCCTCACTGCAGGGAAAGGAGCTCAGAGTGGGCGACCCAGGTAGTCGCTCTGGCACACACACACACACACACACACACACACACACACACACACACACACACACACACCCTGTCCTTCCTGGGGACATTACGCTGACTTCCACCAGTTGTCAGAAGCCTGAAAGACCTTGACCTCGACCTTCATCCCACCTGTTACCGAGTCCAACCGGCCTGACCTTTGACCCCGACCTTCATTTACACACCTGGGCGCTGGTTAAGACTCCTGCGCTCATTAGCAGAGGCAGCGAGCCCCCAGCAGGACTTCCTGTTCCCTGGAGGAAGTGCGTGTTTCTCCCGGCGAGGTGCCGGAATTTATGCAGAAACAATAATAAACGTAAAGGGAAAAAAAAGGCACGGCAGGAGGCAGGCGTGCTCTGCTAGCATGGTAAGGCTACGTTAAAGTCTCGTGCTAATGAATCCCAGTGAAACCGCAGCACTTGAAGTCAAGCCTCATTGCCTCACACTCACAGTGCCGAGCAGAAGGGCCCCCTGTGACTTCCCTTCCATCCCCGCTCTCACACACACACACACACACACACACACACACACACACACACACACACACACACACACACACATTCCCGACACGTATCCTCAGCCTTCTCACTCGATTTGTCCGTCTCCGACTCGTCTTGCTGGCAGCGCAGACAAGCAGCATCATTAGCAGTAGCAGCAGCAGCAGCAGCAGCAGCAGCGGCAGCAGCAGCAGCAGCAGCAGCAGCAGCGGCAGCAGCAGCGGCAGCAGCAGCAGCAGCAGCAGCAGCAGCAGCAGCAGCAGCAGCAGCAGCAGCAGCAGCAGCAGCAGCAGCAGCAGCAGCAGCGGCAGCAGCAGCAGCAGCAGCAGCAGCAGCAGCAGCAGCAGTAACAGCTCACATTCACACAAGCAGGGTTTAATATGTCAACTGATGGATTCTGTGTGTGTGTGTGTGTGTGTGTGTGTGTGTGTGTGTGTGTGTGGAGGGGCCGCGCGGCTTCGTGGCTCATTAAAAATGAATGGAGACAAGCTCGGTGCGCTGGTAATTACACAGGTACGCAGGCACCTGCGTGCGGCTGAGCTGCTGTAAGAGTGACGAGTGAGGTCACTGAGATGCAGCACAGACGGCAAAGACAAACACACAAACAAACACACAAACAAACAAAGTGCAAGAGTGGCGTACAGCAGCAAAACAGCAACGCAAAAATAATATAATAATAATAATAATAATAATGATGATGATGATGATGATGCTGTAGCTGGCGGGGAAGCGTCATCCTCCTTCCTCTACTGTGTTATAATGCAGAGAGGAAAAAAGAAGCAGTCAGTGCAGAGTCAGAGTCAGTGTCAGTGTCAGTGTCAGTGTCAGTGTCAGTGCAGCGGCTCATCGCTGCTGCTGCTGCTCTGCCAGTGTTGGCAGCTCCTACACTCTATACACACACACACACATAAAGCTATAGAGCCTGATGGACCCACACTCACATCACACTGGTCGTAAACAAAAGCAGGCCATGGGCAGCAATATGGATGTTGCTGCAAAAAGTCGCACAATGTCGAACGAGACACATCATTAACAAGAGCCATGAAAGCTTTCAAATTTATATTCATTGAGAGAAAAAAAAAGTTGGTCATTTCTGCAAATGAGGCTGCAGGAGGCTGCAGGAGGTTGCAGGAAACTGCAGGAAACTGCAGGAGACTGCAGGAGGTTGCAGGAGGCTGCAGGAAGCTGCAGGAAACTGCAGGAGCTTGCAGGAAACTACAGGAAACTGCAGGAAACTGCAGGAGGCTGCAGGAGGTTGCAGGAGGCTGCAGGAAGCTGCAGGAGGTTGCAGGAGGCCGCAGGAGGTTGCAGGAAACTGCAGGAGGTTGCAGGAGGCTGGTTGCAGGAAACTGCAGGAGGCCGCAGGAGGCTGCAGGAGGCTGCAGGAGGTTGCAGGAGGCCGCAGGAGGTTGCAGGAAACTGCAGGAGGTTGCAGGAGGCTGCAGGAAGCTGCAGGAGGTTGCAGGAGGCCGCAGGAGGTTGCAGGAAACTGCAGGAGGCCGCAGGAGGTTGCAGGAGGCTGCAGGAGGCCGAGGGGGCCCAAGCTGGTAGATGGAGCCACTTTTCTCTTTTTTATCCTTTATTGATTGACTGGAATATTAAAATAGTGCAGCCACTTTTGAAAGAAGGCTGCATGTCAGCGGCTGACGCTGATGAATGGCCTGCAGACGATGAGAGAGACCCAGGTGTCCAGGCGAGATGCGAGATGGTTCCTGGAGCTGCAGCTCAATCATAAAATCAGCAAACAAAGAGGCAACATGTTCACAACTTGTAAATGAAGTGGCTGGAGAAAAACAGCACCGCTGATTTAGACTGGCGATGTGAGTCATTTGTCACCGCTGTCCGTGTGCGGCAATAAACAATATTCTCCTCCTCCTCCTCCTCCTCCTCCTCCTCCTCTCTCTCATTGCTCAGAAATCACGTTCTCCTCGCCACTCGACCTCTGGGTGACTGCATTTATCAAACGGCACCGCAAAGACGAGGCGACGCAGGCTTTAAAGTAAGAGGGGCAAGACATCTGGGATGAACCAGCCAATCAACACAATCTTTTCTTTTTCTTTGTTGTTGTATCTGAAGCGTGCGTTCAGATACAACAACAGATAAACAGGAAAGATTTAAAGGGGTCTCGGCAAAAAGCTGAAAACTGGCCGTCGAAAGTGAGATAAGAAAAAATATCTCACAAGATAAGAAGAAAAAAGTCTGAGTGTGGGTTGGTGTGTGTGTTGCTGTTGCCTGTCGTATTGTATAGTAATAGGCTACTGCACTGTGTAACACACAAAGCCCGACAACTGGACTGCTGTCTCACAGAAGATTCCAAGTCTGAGATCAATGGAGTTCCTGAAGACTGTGGAGTTCATGGACGTCATTCATTTATAAGTCAGCTTCTTCTCCATCCCAGCTCTTCCTGCTTTGACAAACTGCAGTTTTCAACAAAATCCAAAGAGCCCTCTGTGAGTGTGCAGACCCTGTTGCTGCTCTTCAAAAACTATCCTTGCTGAAGGTGAGAGGACTCACCTGTGACTCAATCCTCTGGCCTTGTTACTCAAGAGCTTTCTTCTCCTCTTTATTCCTCCTGAAGCACTGCCGCACTGAACCTTGAGAGTTCATGTGTTCAAAAGCCACCCACATTGCAACACACACACACACACACACACACACACACACACTAGGGAGGCCAGAACCAAAGAGAAACGAGAGAAGTCGCTTCATAATTGGAGGTCTTGTTGTCGTTGTTGCACCAGAGTTCTTCAGAAGTCCTCTGGTTGGACCTCCACAGCAGAACAGGACTGCTGGCTGGTTGGATCCACCAGCTGCCTGGTGCGCAGTTCTGGTACCAGTGGCTGAGATGTGAGCCAATGGGAGGCAATGAAGTCGCGGCTGTGTGATTTGCGCATGAGGATCAATGCGGTGTTTTCTTCATCAAACAGCCTCAAATGTTGTGCGACGACCGGATGAACAACGACTCTGTAGAAAATGTTTCTGTTCGGATGTATTGGCTCGTAGCAGCCGTGTCACATGGAGACGGTGTTAAGCCTTGATGGAGAGAAGCAGTGATGCGGCGCCGTGGCTCAGTCGCTGCTGTATCAGCTTGTTTGCCGACGACAACACTTTGCATCTCATTAACTGGCTTCCGTCTCTGACGGACGGTAACGACCCTGCCTGCGAGGCCGAGGCAACAATGTCATAACCCAAGAATGCATTATAATAACTGGAGAACAGAGTGGCAATATGGTGGCGCGGCTACAGTGTAGCATAATAGAGAACGATAGCATATAGACAGTATAATAACAGACAAGCATGATGGGAGTCACAGAGGCATGGCTCTCTGGGGCCCAATGGTTCTACATGACCCAATGGTTCCAAGGGGCCCAATGGTTCTACAGGACCCAATGGCTCTATGGGACCCAATGGCTCTACGGGACCCAATGGCTCTATGGGGCCCAATGGTTCTACGGGACCCAATGGTTCTAAAGGACCCAATGGTTCCAAGGGGCCCAATGGTTGTACAGGACCCAGTGGCTCTACGGGACCCAGTGGTTCTATGGGGCCCAATGGCTCTACGGGACCCAATGGTTCTACAGGACCCAGTGGTTCTACAGGACCCAATGGTTCCAAGGGGCCCAATGGCTCTACGGGACCCAGTGGTTCTACAGGACCCAGTGGTTCTACAGGACCCAATGGTTCCAAGGGGCCCAATGGTTGTACAGGACCCAGTGGCTCTATGGGACCCAGTGGTTCTATGCTGCTGCAGAATGTGGAAGCCCAAACCTCCATTGAAATGAATGGGAGCCATGCTGGTTGCAGCTTGCCAACAACATGATCCCTGTGCAGCCCAGTGCCCACCGCACCCATGGCAGAAGATCAGGAACAATCCAAATGGTGCGAGGAGCAGTCAGCCGCTGGGTGCCCCCCCTCAGCCCTGCCCCCATGGAGCAGCAGGATTTTTGGGTAATTTCTGGTATTGATGGTGGCACCAGCCATGAATAGCAAAGAGGCAGCAGAGTGAGGCGGCCGCTGTGCGACCACGCAGGCCGGCTGACAGATTAGCCTCCCCACAGCCGCCTGACATCCGTCTGTGACAGCGTCTGAACCGTGCGACTCCTCCTCCACCTGCTGCTGCTGCTGCTGTTTTGGCAGAAGATCTCAAAGATTTGGCATCAGGTTGGACAGCGGTGGAGTGACATCAGACACACAGCTGCAGGATTGTGGGGTATTTGTGTGTTACCGGTGACAGTGACTGAAGGCAACAGGTTCAAAGCAGTTCTCTTGTTGTTGAAGACAAACGCTCTTCCTCTTTTTGATTATTATTATTATTTTAGATCTGTTCAACATTTGGATCACTCTTTCACTGTTGCATGTCCTCAATTTGTTTGGCCACAACAGTCCTGCAATTGCTGCTCGTCCACATGCACTTCCAGACAGCAGATAACAGCAGATAACAGCAAACAACAGCAAACAACAGCAAACAACATGACCGACATCATCTCTGGAAAAACACAATGTCACAATGTGATGTCGCGCTGAATAGCAGAAATAGACCGAGCCGTCCTCTCTGCATTCTGTCAGTACTGTCGGTGTTTTCTGGCCAACTTCAACTCCGGCTATTGCTAGCGGCAGGTGTCTGCTGGTTGACAGCGTCGCAGTGGGACGCTGGTGTTGGGGATCCACATGCATGAACATCACTTTGCAAAGAGCCAAGAGGCCGGTAAACAAGGAAGCTGGGAGAACAACAGGCTCCAGGGGGCGCTGTGACCAAGCCAAAGACATTTCTCTCCAGTCTGCGTCATGGAGCCGAGCACCACCACCACCACCACCACCAGTGTGATTGTGGTGGGAATGAATAATGGCTTCAATGTAAAGTGATCTGAGTGCCTGGAATAGCGCTGGACAAATCCAATCCATTATCATTCATTATTATTTCTCTTTTTTTTTTAAAATAACACACATTAACAATAATCCAATAATCCACAGCTGATTTATGTCTACAGCACATTTCAAAACATGTTGTGAACAACATCTGAGACACTTTAAAACACAAGCATACGCACATATAGAGACAGAAAATGTGACGTGACACTGTGAAAACTCTAATATGTGGAACAACAACAACAACATGCAACTGGACTGGAAGACTCACGTCTTAGGACATGAATCCCAGCAAGTCTCTGCTGAAGCCCAGTGAGCAGGCAGGCTGCCTCCGCTCTGCCACAGGCTCTGTGTGAATGACATCATGCCGGAAGCCCCACCCCCAGCCACCCGCCTGCGACCCCTGACCTGAGGAACAGACGCCTCCACCTGCTTCATTAGGTGTGTTAGCGTGAGATTAGCCTCTCTCTCCTCCCTCTCTCTCCCTCCCGGGGCGATCCAATCTCTCCTCTCCTCCGCCCCGCTGCTCCCAGTCAGCGGTTCAAAGCTCCAGCGGACGATATGGGGCCCTGCCGTCCATCTGTCTGGGCCGTGGCCGCCAGAAGCAGCCTGGCGCGAAGCACCTCTGAGTGCAGGCGGCGCCTCTCAAGGTGTCCGGGGTCTAAAAAGCAGCCGGCCGGGGGTCGCCGGGGTCGCTCAGACAGACACGCCGTCGCTTTTCACGCCCCATCTCGTCCAAGTCAACAAATACACACACTCCCATCTCAGCACCCATGGGTGCGCTGGTGTGAGAATGAGACACACAAACAGCACTCGTTCCACCACCACCGACCATCCAAACCCCGGTGCGTCTTCAACCAGTGGTTCCCAGCTGCTGCAGTCTCACCACCCATAGCTTCTTTCCTTATCACAAAGTCACAAACCAAAGTTAATAGTGCCTTTCATCCAATCATAATCGTCATAAGAATGGATTGAATTGTGTGTCATGCAAACTAAATGCCCAGCATTTTCTCTCTCCATACATACAGGTACCACCCAGAAAATTACAATATCCTGAAAAGGTTGCTGTATTTCTGCAATTCAACTTAAAAGGTGAATGTGACATATTATATAAAGGAATAATATGCAAATCAATATATTTCAAGTTTTTATTTCTTTGGGTTTTGCTGATCAGGTCTTGCAGCTTAAAAAAAAAAACCTCAAATTTTATAATAATTTTCTGAGTTTGTGGTTTTAATAAGCTCATTCATCCATCTTCTATACCCGCTCATTCCAATTCAGGGTCACGGGGGTCTGCTGGAGCCTATCCCAGCTGTCTTAGGGCGAAGGCAGCGGTTTTAATAAGCTGAAAATCTTAATCAGCAAAGTTACAACAAGGAACTGCTTGAGATGTCAATTTGCGTGGAATGGCTCAATAAAATGTGTTGCTTTCATCTTTTATGTTAAATTGCCAAAATAAAACAACTTTTACTGGATATTCTCATTTTCGGGTAGTACTAATATATCTATATTTTAAAATCCCTTCTAAAAAACAGGAAAAGTGCCCATGAAGCCAATCACAACAGCTGCGAGACCCACTTTGGGGTCGCGACCCACCGGTTGAGAAACACAGTGATAAGTCACTGCCAGCACTTCACGTCCTGACAAACAGTTTGGAATCCAGCTTGCCGGCCGACACGCTGACATGGACGCTGCTGCGCTCCACAGTTTCAACACAAAAAATAAAAATAAAAATCTCCCTGCGCTGATGACATCACCGCAGACGCTATCGCAGGATTATTTTATCAGCAAATGCAATTTTTGAGAGCTGCCAGGAAAGAGGAAACTCTCCAGGGGGAAACAGAAGTGCAGTTCTGGGCTTTGCTCCAAAACCAGTTTACAAAACCTTTTCCCCGGGAGCGCCACTAAAATCAAAAAGCAATTAATGTGAGATGGGGGCAAATCCTGACAGGGTGTCAGCCGACTTGAATAAGTCATAAATTACAGCTGCTCTAATTTCAGCTGCATCGTGCAAACACTTTGGTTTGAAGCGCCAGTGCTGCGAGCGGTGTCAGCGATCGTTTCCTCTGAAATGATTCAGGGCAATTAGAACGATTGCGATGCTTGGCGGCGTGGACAGAAATCCGATCGATTCCGCCCTCAACGCTCGACGGTGCGACTGCGTTTAGCTCCTGAAACAGTGCTGTGCAACCAGTCGTTGTTCAAAAAGTTCAAAAGCACGAGTCACGTGACTGAAACGAGTCACGATTCCTCGTCGGCCGACTCGTCCCTCTCACTGCTCCAACACGGCCGCTTTGTGATTGCATTTGTTTGAACACGCACACGGATAGAAAGACGTGGGAGCACCAACAACACCGCTGGATCGTAACCTTTAAACCATTAGACAGCGCAGCTCGGCACTGAAGGTCAAGCCTAATGTTGTTCAGAACGGAGTTGTAAGATATGGACTGATTCAAAAATAACCGTGTGAAAAAAACCCAACAAACTATTGGAGCCTGTTGATGCGCTTTGTTGGTGCTTCAAAGTGTGAAACCCCTACACACCAAAGCTGTTGCAAAGAACATAAGAAATGAAGGTGCCAAACAGTGGCTATGAAAAGAAAGAGTGTATTTTGGGGAATGAGTCACTGTGTGTTGCCTGAAGGTGTGAAGACTTGGACTGTGGTGTGTAGCTATACAAAGAGTTGGAAAGATCAGCATTCATTTCAAAGCA
Source organism: Thamnaconus septentrionalis (assembly GCA_009823395.1). Taxonomy (NCBI): domain Eukaryota; kingdom Metazoa; phylum Chordata; class Actinopteri; order Tetraodontiformes; family Monacanthidae; genus Thamnaconus; species Thamnaconus septentrionalis. Next base: position 22,294,852 of record CM020512.1, on the reverse strand, counting down.
AAGCAACAACATCCACAACAGAGGGTCATCAGCATACACTGGAACACTGAGTGTCCTTTTTGAAAACCACCGACATTGTGAAACTTTGTGTCAAGACACGTTGGCTCCCTAACGACACAACCGACTGCAGCTCAATGACTCGGTAACTCTGACTGTTGGTGTTCATGTTCAGTTGTTCAGTCAGCAGTTTTCCAATGACGCCTGATTCAACACAGCCAGGTCAGTTTCAACACTGTCAACACTAGCCCACATTCAAATCCAGATGGGATTGGATCAACGGACCCATCAACTGATGAGCCCCTGCTTGGATTAAACACTGGATGGATGGATGGATGGATGGATGGATGGATGAGTGGATGGATGGATGGATGGCTGGATGGATGGTTGGATGGATGGATGAGTGGATGGATGGATGGATGGATTGATGGATGGATGGATGGATGGTTGGATGGATGAGTGGATGGATGGATGGTTGGATGAGTGGATGGTTGGATGGATGGATGGTTGGATGGCTGGATGGATGGATGGATGGATGGATGGATGGATGAATGGATGGATGGCTGGATGGATGGATGGATGGATGGCTGGATGGATGGATGGATGGTTGGATGGATGGATTGATGGATGGATTGATGGATGGATTGATGGATGGATGGACTAGTGTGTGTGCCATGGTGTAGCTGCGTAATAATTATGTGCAAATGTTTATGGCCGATGAGTGTGCGGGAACGTATGTACAGTTATTATGCATGAACGTGCATGGACTTCTAGATGTTCATGGAGGTTTCATGTCTATTATATGTCAATTGTTGTCTTGTTTCGGGGACTACAGATGAAATTTAGCATCGGCGCTAAGCCCGGCGTATCTGCAGTAAGCACTCATGTGTTGTCCCGTCTCAATAAAGTTATCAGGATGGAAGGACAGACAGACAGACAGATGTGTCTGCCTACGTGGGTCCTTCCTCTGTCCCTCCTCTTTTGCACAAGCTGTTTTAATAAAAGTGGCCGACACCTCTGCGGAGTCCCAGTGGGGCCGCCGCCGCTGCGGGACTGTCAATGAATCCCGGCTCTGAAAGTCTGTTCAGCTAGCGTCTCTGCGCGACATGCTAACGGAGGGAGGACAGAGAACTAAGCAAACCTTGTGACGGCTCCCTGGAGGAAGATCCAGACTGCGGCGCAGCAACGTCCACACCACAAGGCGAGCATTGAGCGCCCGCGCTCTGCATTCTCCACATCGCAGCTCCTTTGACGACGAGCCCGCGTGCGTTTTGAGTCCCATCTGACGGCACGTGAATCGGATCCGTGGCCATTAAGGATTCAGCGCAGGTCCGGATTAGCCGGAGGACGGTGGCGGATGAATGAGGCTATTTTCTGGTTGCTCCAAGGTTGCGGAGACCTCGGTGGACCTGCTCCTGGGGCAAACACGCTTCTATCATTAAAAAGGCCCCAGCTGCTGTGAACACAAGGCATCCATTCATCCATCAGAATGCTGAGGGGAGGAGAAGACGGAAGTTCAGCTCCTGATTGATTGGAAGAGTGTCCTCACCCCCGAGGTTTCTTCCTCATACATACTTAAAGAAACTGATCATTCAATTGTCTAAAAAAAAAAAAAAAAAGGCAAATTCGATACGATGCTCTGAATTTTTTTTTTTTTTGGGGGTTAAATTCAGAACCCTGAAACATTTCCATACTTCACCTGAGCCAGTCACACCAACACAAGCGGCTGTGTGGCCGTGCAGGTGGTGAGGTTGGGGTTACTTCAGGGTACTGAACCTGGATTCTTCCTGCCGACTGGAAAGCCTTTAATAGCCCCCCCCCCCTCCTGCCACCGCCATCCAAAGTCTCTTTATTTATCCCTCTCTCCTCCCTGGGGGAAAAAACTGCTGATCTCCTCTTTCTTCACCTCCTCACACCCACAACTCTCCGTTCTCATTCGTCCCTGCCGGAAAATTCCACATCCTTCCAAACATTCACGCCCATCAATTCTGGCCAAGTGATGGAGTGATGGCTTCACTTCTCTTTCAATGCGTGTTCATGTACCCAGGTTTGCTTGTGTGTGTGTGTGTGTGTGTGTGTGTGTGTTTGTTTTTTTTCAATTCATCTCATTGGTTTTTTGCGTTGGGCTGAAACCTTCTGCTTGCCGTTGTCGACTCGCCTGCTGTTTGAACAGCCGATCAAAGTCATCAATCAGGTGAGTTGGCCACAGGCATCCAAGCGGATGGCTTATGCTCTCCTCCTACCTCCCGACACACACACACACACACACACACACATCTTCCCACTCAGAGGCTGACTAAGACTTTATGCCCACAACATGCGCACAAAAGAAACACTCGCAGCGCATCATCTATTGTGACTATTAAGCTTGTTTTGCTGTATGTAGGTTAATTCCACACTGGGATCAGATGTCTGGCTTCTTTCACTGGTGTGGGAGGGGAAAAGAAAAGCACAGATTCTGTTGGGTAATTCCATTTCCTTTGCATGACACATCGCTGCTCAGCCGGGTGAGACACCACAGGGGTGCGACAACATAAAGGGACGCGGAAAATGGCGCTGGCTGATTTACGTGGCGCTGCCGCTACCCATTCTCCCACGTCCAATCAACCATAAATAGTGTCAATGTGCCAGCGTGGTGATGTCATGGAGACACCCTGCGTTATGAAAGTCCTGCTGCTGTTGTGCAAGAGAGAGCGACAAGCAACAGAGGAGCCCAGAGTGATGCGGTGGAGGTTCACAGCATCAGCAGCGGTCAGGCCAGCGGTAAAGACTGAGCTGTCTCAGCGCTGCCGCTTCATCTCTCTGCTCTCCTGAGCACTGAACGGCCCTGGAAGATCTCGCGGCGCTCAGCCACACCTGACGTTTCAGCTGCAAATCACATGACCAGAGTCACGAGCATCGTGGAAGCTCGTCATGCCGGCCATCTGTCTGCACGCGTGGCCGCCACAGGCCAGACAATTTGAAACGTCAGATGCCGTCGGAATCACAGAAATCCATCTCTGCTCTGCCGGCGAGGCGGGCGCAGCGTCGTGAGTCTGCCGAGCCGCTCTCGCTCTTTTTACATAATCAGGGCTACTTGACCCACCAGCTCTTTGTGTGCCCCCTCACTTACACAACCCTCCCACCTGCGGCACTCTGCATCTTTTTACGTTGGAGAATCAAAGAGTATCCAGAGAGAGAGGGAGGGGGGGAGAGAGAGAGAGAGAGGGAACAGAGAGAGAGAGAGAGAGAGAGAGAGAGAGAGAGAGAGAGAGAGAGAGAGAGAGAGAGAGAGAGAGAGAGAGAGAGAGAGAGAGAGGGAGAGAGAGAGAGAGAGAGAGAGGGAGAGAGAGAGAGAGAGGGAGAGAGAGGAGAGAGAGAGAGAGAGAGAGAGAGAGAGAGAGAGAGAGAGAGAGAGAGAGAGAGAGAGAGAGAGAGAGAGAGAGAGAGAGAGAGAGAGAGAGAGAGAGAGAGAGAGAGAGAGAGAGAGAGAGAGAGAGAGAGAGAGAGAGAGAGAGAGAGGGAGAGAGAGAGAGAGAGAGAGAGAGAGAGAGAGAGAGAGAGAGGGAGAGAGAGAGAGAGAGAGAGGGAGAGAGAGAGAGAGAGAGAGAGAGAGAGAGAGAGAGAGAGAGAGAGAGAGAGAGAGAGAGAGAGAGAGAGAGAGAGAGAGAGAGAGAGAGAGAGAGAGAGAGAGAGAGAGAGAGAGACAGAGAGAGAGAGAGAGAGAGAGAGAGAGAGAGAGAGAGAGAGAGAGAGAGAGAGAGAGAGAGAGAGAGAGAGAGAGAGAGAGAGAGAGAGAGAGAGAGAGAGAGAGAGAGAGAGAGAGAGAGAGAGAGAGAGAGAGAGAGAGAGAGAGAGAGAGAGAGAGAGAGAGAGAGAGAGAGAGACAGAGGGAGAGAGAGAGAGAGAGGAGAGAGAGAGAGAGAGAGAGAGAGAGAGAGAGAGAGAGAGAGAGAGAGAGAGAGGGAGAGAGAGAGACAGAGAGACAGAGGGAGACAGAGAGAGAGAGAGAGAGAGAGAGAGGAGAGAGAGAAGACTCCAGCTATCCTGGTCCTGGTGGTCTCCTCCTGATGGTTCCTGGGCTCAGCAGGGCTCCTCAGCCACTGGCTCTCAGTTGCATCACACATTATTTAACGGCACAAAACGAGCGGCCTTTGCAGTCGGCCAGGGTCAAAGTCCCGTAGTTGATCCATCAGCGTTATTCACACCTGCACTTTATACCAACATTTACTTATTTCATTCAGGTGCACTATGTTTGTGTGTGTATGTATTGTATATATTTTTATATATAATGTCATTTGTATTTAATTCACTGTTGGGCACTTGTGGTTGGATGCTAGCTGCAGTGCGTTGCTCTATACTGCAATGACAATAAAGTCGAATCTAATCTAATCTTTCCAGGTGTCTGTTCTTCACCTCTCTCTCTCTCTCTCTCTCTCTCTCTCTCTCTCTCTCTCTCTCTCCCACTTATCGTCTCAGTTATTGAGTCTTTTTCAATGCCGCCGCTGACCCTGATACCAAAAATAGCGCCGTTCCGCCTCCCACCTGCTCCGACTGAGACAAGGGCTCATGGAAAAGGGGTCGAGGGGGCGAGAGAGAGTCGGCGCTCGTCAACGTTGGTGGGAAAAATTCTGTCAGTGGGCTGCCGGCGGCGGCGTCTCCGCCCTCCAGAGCGGCCTTGACAAGGGGAGGGTGGGGGGGGGGGTTGGTCTGACCCCCTGAGGTAAGAGACAGACATGTATGTCCACCTCTCCATCTTCCATCCTGCACTCATCCGTTACACCTCTTTGTGCAGTGAAGAGGAGAGATAGACAAATAGATAGAGTGGATCAGTCTACAGCAATCATTCATAAAAAGTGCACGGAGAGTGAGAGAATAATTATATAATGGGAGGGTGTGAGAGGGTGTGGGAGGAGTGGAGGTTGTGCTCACTGTTCAGAAGGAGCTCCAAATCAGATCAGAGTGGTGACGTCAACAGGAAACAGAACGAGAGAGGGATGAAGAGCCAACGCACCACGGTCACACGGTCGCTTTCCATGTTGAGACGCCACCGCTAGCACCCCACCTATCACAAAACGACTAACGGTCATAGGTGGTTGCTGTAATGTGGTGGAAAATGAAGGTGGGTTGCAGCAGCAGATGGATGGAGTGTCTTTGAGCCACCTCATAGGGGTTTGCTGTAATGTCAAAACCAAGAACCACCCAGAACCACCTAAATCATCTGAACATCTAGATCCACCACGGTGTTTAGCCACCCAAAACCACCTAGAACCACCCAGAACCACCTAGAATCATCTAGAACATCTAGATCCACCACGGTGTTTAGCTTTTAGAACCACCTAGAACCATCCAGAACCACCTAGAACCACTTAGAACCACCACGGTGTTTAGCTCTTAGAAGCATCTAAAACCACCTAGAACCACTTAGAACCACTTAGAACCACCTAGAACCACCTAGAACCACCCAGAACCACCTAGAACCACCTAGAACCACCAGGGTGTTAAGCTCTTAGAACCACCCAGAACCATCCAGAACCTCCTAGAACCACCAGTGTGTTTAGCTCTTTCCTGAAATGACTCTGCAAACATTGCAAACATGGAGACATTTGATGACTGACTCACTATTAATATCATTTCTTCAAGTTTCGGGGGAAGGGCGGGGTTAAAAAGCTTCACGGACCGCATATGGCCCCCGGGCCGTAGTTTGCCCACGCCTGCACTAGACTGTTTGAACTCGATGTGACGTAGCTTTGTGTCACTTTAGTGTCGGGTGCACGGATCGAGTGTTGCACACAACTGAATGTGTGCCATTATTTCTGCAAATCTACCGTATGGAGTCATTTGCCAAGACTCCAGTGTATCGCTGCTATATGTCTGGCTATGGTGTGTGTGTGTGTGTGTGTGTGTGTGTGCGTGCGTGCACAAAGGCATGACTGTACACAATCGGCTGCCTCGTTGCGCTGACAGTCCACTCATCATGGACGTCGCTGTCCGTCCTGGGTGCTGGTGAATAATAGATGGCGGCCCTGCAGTAACATTCAGTCCCTGCACTGGCGGATGATTGCTTTGTCTTTCTAGATGGCGCCGGCCGTCTCTCCACACCTGCCTGCGCCTCGTCCTACGCAACAATGGCCCTCAGTCATCTGCCGTGCATCTTTCATGTGCATATTGGCTCCTGGAACCCCCCCGGTGGTCCTCGGCCATTACTCCACATCCTCCAAATAATGAGGGAGCAGATAAGAACTTGTCTGCATTCTGTGGACAATGTGCTCCATCCCATGGGGTTAATGGACTCCTGCAATCTGGAGGATGGACTATTCAAAACCAATGTGCTGAAGGAATGTCTTTTTCCACACTAACTGGCTTTTAAAGCCCGTTTATACGCACATTGACGAGGTATTGGCATTAGCCGCCATGTAGGGGGCGTAACCTGACCATCACGGCTGAGCATTCATCACTGGTGCAAGTCATTTGTCCTGAGACGTTTCAGTGTCCAGGAATTGAACTATTGACCCTCCGGTCCACAGCTGAGGGTGGGACCAACCTCGACGTGTTTTACGTCTCACTAATTAAACATCGCAAAGATTGAAGAACACTGAGAGGTTGGAATCTATGAAATGAATCCAGGGGTTAGGACAGGTGGAATCTTTCCTCATTGCTTTGGGTTCTGCCAGTACATCCATCAGCTGAAGACCCCACAGAAGGAGTCGAGAAGAAGGAACCAGACAAGCCCAGTGTTTGTTTTCTTGCATGCACAAGCAGACAAACAGGAAGTTCTGCCAGTGGATGAAGGTGCCAACCACTACAGACTTCACCGACGAGTCCTGCTGAATCTGTTGGAAGTGTCTTCTCCTCTGGACTTACATGGTCGGTATAGGCAGATGGTGTCCGGCTTAACCAGACACACTGTGTGCAAACACACTGAATGAAAAGGAAGAAGCAGCGCGGCGGCCCACCAAGGTAGAGAAAACTGAGGTGAGACATTGATTTGGTGGGAAGAGGAGGAAGTGCGCGTGATGGATTTGTCATCCGGGGAGGTTCAAATGGCCGCTTCATTTCTCAGCCAGCGGGAAGGGAAGGGAAGGGAAGGCACACACACACACACACACAGCCTCTCGATAAAGACGCAGCAGACGAGGCAGTGAAAACAAACGGGAAGGAAGGAGGTGATTTCCTCTTGTCTCACACAAAGCCTCCAAAGTCAGGATCCTGGATCCAGGATCCAGGATCAATCACGGCCTCCTCCTCCCTTCTCTGTTTCACTCAGCTGACGTCATGCACCACTGGGCGGTGAGAGCCGAGCAGCGGCAGGACCGGAGCCCCACCCAACAGGTGCGTGATGCACGGAGGGACATTGACACAGAGTGAGTCGCTGCATATGAATCAGTTCAGTCGGAGCGACTCGTCTTTGATCCCGCAGAGACGAGACGGAAGGAAGGAGCGAGAAAGCAAGACACTTGTAGTGAGGCGTGATGGAGCGGCGGCGGCGCCGGCGGTAATTAAACACATTCAGCCAGCGGTGGCTTTGAGAGCGACGGAGGAGCCGAGGAGGAGGAGGAGGAGGAGGAGGAGGAGGAGGAGGAACAGATGGAGGTGGAGCCACAGCAGCAGCACTGAGACAGGTTCAGCTGCCTGCACTATGTGGCACCAACACCACTTTGACACAGAAGCAGTAGAGCACGAGCACTCACTGGTACTCATACAGAGTACTTGACTATAGAAGTACTTTGATTTTTTATATTTCTCACCAGATTGTTGTGTTATTACAACAAAATTCAAGTATTCAAGTGTCACTGCAGTACAAACACACATTGAACTAAACTGTCAGACACACACGTATACAACTGGTATCTGCGTGGTGATATATCTTACAAGTACAAGCGGAGCACTCAAGCCTGGTATCGGTACTGATACCTGATCCGGGTATCGGTACCGCTGCATTCATCCAGCTGATGGAAAAACCAGGACGACTTTGCTCCATGTTGACATGATGACGATGTTCCATGGCGAGCCCTGGTCTTCACCACGTCTACACGCACCCAGTCGCTGCTCAGCTATTGGCTGCGCAGCACGTGTGAATATTCATGATGCGTGTCGCACACAGGTGCAACTACTACACTGATCAGAGATCAGTCGCACTAAAGACCTGATTCTGATTCCACAGAAACACAACATCCAGGGGACAGCGCTGACTGGGGTGCACTTTGTCTTCTCAAGCTAGCGTGTGTGTGTGTGTGTGTGTGTGTGTGTGTGTGTGTGAATGTTAGAGTACGCATACAGAGTAGCTTCTGCTTGGCAGCGTGTGAGAGTTGCGCTGTACGAATGCGATGTGGGCGTGGAGGAGACAGAAGGAGAGAGATGTGGTGAGAAGGGGGAGATAATAGGAGAGGGGGGTGGCGGGGGGAGGGGGGAGGAGGGAGGGAGGGAGGAGGGGCTGATGATGGGAGTGTGGATGGCTTCTATTTTTAGCCTCCATGTGCGATGTATGCCAATAGGTGTTGGAACGAGGGTGACGGAGACTTTGGGGAAGGCACTCTGTGAATTTCCGTACTTGCGGTAGTTTGTCCAGGAGGCATCAAACTACAGCCGGGTCAACTTTTTGTTTTTTTTTATTTGAGGCTGAAAGCAAGCGTCGCTCTTAACATTTAGCTGTCCTGCCAAGAGGCCAGAGGTGTGGCGCATGCCTTCATAAAGCCCAACAAATTCCACGTGCGGAGATTAAATTCCGTGCACTTTGGGAGAAGGACAAAGCAGGAGACAGAAAAAAAATCCTATGGTAATGGCATCAAACAGGGATTATATACGTAAAGCCATTCAATCAGCCGCTAATCCCAAAATGATTGGGTTTTGAAAGAAAAGAGGCAGGGCCCAGCGCACCACAACAACAACACACACACACACACACAGCAACACACCACAACATTGCTCCCCCAGCGCACAAACACAACAGCTGTGAAATCAATCGGCCCAACATGAAGCGGTTGTAAGCGATCCGGCCTGTTTGTGCTGAACTGCGTGAAGCAGCAGCAGCAGCGACTGCAGGTCGGAGCTCCATCCAGCTGTTCCAATCCCATCTTTATTTATTCTTGTTTATTCCCTTCTTCCCTTGCTTCATGCGTGCGGCACAAGGGGCCACAATCACTTACTGGCTACTATGTCTCCATATCTCATCAATCACAGCGCTGTGTGACTGGCTCCCACTTACCCAGGGCTTTATCTGATCATAAACGGCCTGATGAATTGCGCCGTCCTCTGACTTTGCTCTAATCATAATTGCATCTGTCTCGGAGTGGAGACCGTCTCTCGTCTCTCGTCTCTCGTCTCTCGTCTCTCGCCCCTCGCTCGCCGTCTCGCCGCTTCGCATCACTCACTGCCCGCCGGCCCCCAAACGCACGCAGGCGGCTGCCAACAGCCAGCGGGGAAAGCAAATGATCAGCATCCGTTACAAAGTTATAAATCACAGCGATGTTGTTATTCAGATGATTCAGAAGACATCGGCTGAAATGCTCATTTATGACCAGATGCAGTGCTTCACATGTCCAGGGGATGAGGAGATATCATAAGAGTTTTACTGGAGCATAGTTATATTTATATGGATTGCATATCCATCCATCCATCCATCCATCCAACCATCCATCAGGCCTCCCTCTCACCAGAGCTGCTACCAGGCCAGCCAGGACATCCATCCATCCAGGGAGTCCAGGGTCGACTACAGCTGCCTCAGCTCTATGGAGAGACCTGCAACCTGGAGGACAGGAGTCCTGGAGGAGTCCTGGAGGAGTTCTGGAGGAGTCATGGAGGAGAGGAGTCCTGGAGAAGAGGAGTCCTGGAGAAGAGGAGTCCTGGAGGAGTCCTGGAGGAGTTCTGGAGGAGTCATGGAGGAGAGGAGTCCTGGAGAAGAGGAGTCCTGGAGGAGTCCTGGAGGAGTTCTGGAGGAGTTATGGAGAAGAGGAGTCCTGGACTCCCTCTGATTCCTGAGTCCCTCCCAAGCTTCCCTCTCTGAGATCTCTAACCCCAACAGCTCTTCAGCAGAGACTCATTCCAGCTGTTTGTATCTCCAAACAGCAGAGTTGACAGGTGAGGGTTGGTCCTCAAACTGCTCAACCAGGAGCCTCTGCTGTGGCTCTCATCTCCGTCTTCACTTCAACCACTTGTTCTTCTGCCTTCCAACCTCCCCATCACTCTGAGCAGGAGATGATTCTACAATGGACCTCCTCAGCCTCCCTGTTCATCATCTCCAGTCAGCAAAGAACCACAAACATCTCCAGATGTTGCTCACAGTGACTCTACAGATCAGAAATCAAATTGTTTAACTCCATTCTGGGCCCAATGTGGCAACTGGTGAATCAACAACTCTATCATGTCTGATTGCAGGGTTATTAATAACTAAAATGAAATTGCATTTAAAAAAGTCCATGACCTTTAGGTGGTGATTCCATTTTAATATCCTCTCACTGCCGCAAACGTAGCGAATCTTTGTTTTCTTTGTGTTCACAGTTAATTTGATGTGAAATGCAAACAGCCTGAAGATGGTTTCCACACAGAGCCTGGAGACCGAGCCGCCTGCAGATCGCCAACGCTTCCTTTTCCTTCTCCCAAATCTCGACGACGATGGTTTCCAGCAATCAGTCCCTGCTTGAATCAGCTTCTCATCCTCGTACTAACCAGCGAACAAACAAACACTGAGCGCAGGCGACAGACAGACAGACAGACAGACAGACGGACAGATGGACAGACGGACAGACGGTCGGACAAAGCCGCCCAGGTAGCGCCGCTCCACCACCACACGGAGACCTGGAGCTCTGAAAAGCCTCCACAGCGGCCATCTGTCAATTTCTAAAAGCATTTGGCCCGGTTCTCCGTGTCCGTGGGGTCCGGTCTCAAATCTGTCACTGTTTCCCAGCATGCCTTGTGTATGGAACACACATCAACGACCTCACGACTGGAGACCGAAGCGCGGGCCAGGTTTACCGCTAAAAGCCACTGGCTGTGAAAAAAGGACGGAGGAAAGAAAGAGGCTCTTTTGCTGCATCTTGGCTTTCATCTCTCGCCTGTGGAAGATATTTCCTCTGCTGGTTTTATAGCTCTCGTGTTGTGCAGAATGGACGTTGCTTTGTTTTGCCTGCAGTAATGCGTGTCATGCTGCAGTCGGTCCTTCTCTCCATTATTGATCAGGTTTTGTTGAGTCTGCGTCGTCCTGTGTTCTCCATCCTCTTTGTTTATCGCTCATGTTATTCTATTCATGTTTGCATTCAAGACTTTACACGTCCAGTCACTCACTTCCAGTTTTCATGGAGGACACCCGGGCGTATTCTACTGTCACGGTCTGGGAAGTCTGTCAAGTCCCATGTTGTTCTTGTCGTCACTTCCCGTTTTATTTTGACCTTCTTCCTCTCTTTCCTTCCTGCTCCCGTGTCCCTCCCACTCTATCACCTGTGTATGGTTGTTTGCCCCGCCCTCTGATTGGTCTGACCTGTGTCCCCTCAGGTTCCAGAATAAATAGTGCTGCTCTGCCTCTGTCTCTGTTTGTCTCCCTCTGCCTGGTGTCAGTGCAAATCAGCTCCAGTCTGAACCAGCGCAACACGGAACCATCTCACTGTATTCTCGCCACTTCCAGCTGACTGAGGAAGGCTGAGCTCTGGGCGGGAGGGGTGGGGTGGGGGGGGGACACCTGCTGCTGCCAACCTGGAAGCACCTGCATGCTGAAAACTCATTGTGATCCAGAGCACTTAAACACAGCATCAGTTTAAAGCGCTGCGATCTATATCCATCCATCAGGCTGCGCTGTCATCGCTGGCCAACGCTGATCAGTGATTGGACGAGGAAGGACGGTCGGCACTGATGATCCTCTCGGGACGTTTCAGTCGGCCCGACGGCTCATTCATAATGCAGAACTACCGCCTGACGCAAGAGGGTAGATGAGAAGATGTGTTGTCGAGTTGGCCAACAGGTCCTCTTCTCCTTGCAATGTCTGTCTGTCTGTTTATCTGTCTGTCTGTCTGTCTGTCTGTCTGTCTGTCTGGGATAAATAACATAGGCAGGATATTATCATCATCATCATCAGGTTGCGCTGCCTATGAAAACATTATTCTGACAAAAAAAGATCTTAAAGTCATTTCAGTTCCAGAGTGATGATCCAAACAAAACCAACGTCTTGTTGTTTTGTTTTTTTTTCCACTCCCATCTCATTTACAGGCCAATGCTTTTGCTATTATTGTTGCCATGTACAATATCTCCATTTTTCTTTGCCGTGGCCTCGGGGAACATTTTTCAAAAGGACAAAGCAAGTCTGGTGGAAACGTGTGTTTTAAAAATCAGCCGCAGCTTTTCCTTCGTGTGGTCGAATCACAGCAGCGCCTCAACCTTCATCTGCTCTTCAAATCCTTCCCACTGACCCGGGCTGGTTTGGTCTCAGCCACTGCAGAGTCCCTGGCAGTGGAGTGCAGACCAAATACGATGACGATCAATCAATCAATCAATCAATCAATCAAACAGACAAAATGTTCTTTGTCCAGCACCTTACGACGGTGCACAAGGTGCTTTCCAGAGTAAAACGTAAGAAAGCCAATACTAGTGAAACATAGTGAAAACACAACATGACCCCGAAAGTGCAACTATAAAACAAGAATGAAATGTTAAATTAGTGAAATTAAAACACAAATGTAAAAAATATTCATGTAGGATGAATGAGTTTTAAGTGAAACTGATTTGAGGGACAGCTTGGGGCTGAGCTGCAGGAGAGGTGCACAGCTGAGGACCCACAACTACAAAGATCTGCTCTCCAAACTGATGATGATGATGATGATGATGATGATGATGATGAAGCTGACTTCTGTCGTACTGTGCTGCTTTTTGCCATTTATGATGATGAGGCTGAACTGGGAAAGTTCAGCTGCTTCTGAAAGTTCATCGGCTGTGAATCCCCAGAGAGAAGCTTCAGAAAATCTCAGAAGCTCATCGTTCCTGTCACCTTGCAAACATGCTGAGGGAGACCGAGCCCAAAGTGCAGCAGTGTGGCGCTGGCCTGAGGGCACAGAGTGCAAAGCTGATGAATGAAGTGCAGTGGCGCCGGCCTTGGACGCGGTGGCGCCGCTGCGCTGGGCTTCAGACTGACTTTGTGAACGGGAGAAGGACGCTGGGCGTCGACAGCACGCAGAGAAAATGTCCCGATGGAAAACAGAGTCTCAGGAGCTCGCCGTGGTTTTGTAGTTGGAGATAAAAAGCTAGGAGAAAAAAAAAAAAAAGAGGCGTGCCGAGCAGAAAAGGAGAACAAGGTGACAAAGCAGGCGATAAAGTGAGATTGCAGCTGCGATTGCACACGCGGCCAATGACTGTGGGAAGGTTTATCTGCAGGAGCAGCGGCAGAAGTGAAATGATTTCCAGAGTGAACTGTTGCGGGATTAAAAATGGGGTGAAGCTGGGTTCAGTGGAGCCGCTTTTTCTCCCTTTTTTTTTTGACTTTGCAGATTAAAGGCTGGGTCTTGCTGCGTCACGCTGTGACCTCCTTCTAGGGAGTCGCTGCTTCTCGGGTTTCTAACGAGTCAGATAACCCACGAGCCTCTGGCTTTCTTCCACCTGACCTGCATCGCTGCTCCTCTGCAGGAGAATCAGGAGGACTTTGTCTCCACTGAGCATCAGTTCAGACCCCAGCCTCGCCCTGAGGTCCAGGCGTCTGCTTCTCGCCTATGACCCCAAGGTCACGGACCATCTCCACCGAGACTGAGCAGCCGCCAACCTCTCGCTGCTCTGCGCTGCTTTTGGGCTGATTGAGAAGTGGCTTATAAATCAAATCTACTATTATTGTTATTATTATGATTGGCGGCCAAGCGGCCGGCAACTTTTATTTTTTACGACTCAGCTGAATTCTGGGGGGAACTTACCAAGTCTCAATTTCGGAGCGGCCCATTGAAGTGGTCTTAATTCAACGCAAATGAGATTAAACGTAACGCACATTGTCTCGCGCCGAGTGAGGCTGCTTGCAAATCCTCTGAGGTCTCATCCGTGGCCTCGCACGGCAAAGGCCTTTGGAAATTGAATTAATATCTCCGACAGTCCATCTCTGAGCACGAAGAGGAGGGAAAAGGGGCTTAGCGAAATCTATTAATGGCGCTACTTCATGACTTGACTCGTCGGACGGCACTGGAACTGCAGAGGGGTTAATCCCTGGGCAGCAGCAGCAGCAGCAGCAGCAGCAGCAGCAGCAGCAGTGATCCCCAAAAGACATCTGGGTCTTAGATAAGAAGAGAAAAGACAGGATGTCTTGCTTCTGCCGTTTTATCATTATTATCATTATTATTTTTTTGGACACATCTGTGTCATGGCAGAGGGCTAAAGGGCGACGTCACGGCACTGTGGAGGCCAAGAGCAGAGTAAGAGGAGGAGGAGGAGGAGGAGGAGGAGGAGGAGGAAGAAGAAGGACACACAACGCAGACAACTCTGAGGTGCAGGAAAGAAAAACGACCGATTTTAAATGACAAACAGAAGTGAACTGAGGGTTTCCTCAATGGGAAAAATATCAAAAACCAAAGCAGGAGACCTAACAAAAGAAACCGACAAGGCAGGGCAGAAGAAGAACAATCAGAAGAACAATCAGAAGAACAATCAGAAGAACAATCAGAAGAACAGACCTGCAGCACCTCACCAGCAGAGGGTTCAGAGGGACACAGCTGAGGACAGCCAGGAGCAGGACTGACAAGCACACACACTGGTGACACCATCAACACGCAACGCAACAGACACAGGAAGTACAGAAACATACAAGGAGACTTTCAAAATAAAAGAGGAAACCTCCCCAATGGAAGCGAGTGGAGCTGCTGATCGACAGCACGACTGAAGGTGATTCCCACTGTAACTGAGGCACACACACACACACACACACACACACACACACACACACACACACACACACACAGCAGCCCAACAAGCTGGTGTCACCTGCTGATCAGCTCGGAGCTCCGTTTATGAATCACGACCAGAAAAGCAGAGACAAGAAGACGCAGAGCAACGACAGCCGGCGTTTATTTTGATGGACGGCTCTGAGCACACACACACACACACACACACACACACACACACACACACACACACACACACACACACACACACACACACACACACACACACACACACACACACACACACACACACACACACACACTCACACACACTCACACTCACACACACAGACGGAACAATGACGTCTACCTGCTCCAAAGGCTCGGCGGCCAGGATGCAGAAGATGAATCAGTGGCTCAGACGGCGTTTATCACACTGACTGCTGGGAAAAAAGAGGAGCGCTTCATTTCTACCACTTGGCCTACATACAGCATGTGGCCAGCTTGTCCCGCCATTCTCTCTGCGCTCCTCATTCGCAGCCAGTAATGAGCGTGTCTGCCGGCGGGAGACAATGGCGTCTAATCCAGAACTATTTACATTGTTTGCTGCTTGCTAACGGCTAACGGCTAAATCAAATCTAATGGAAAGCAGCGCAGGCGGCGCTGGTTGCTGAGCGATGGTGTAATCGTCCCCCTGCCCCCCTCCCGTCCTAATGCATTCTGCTTCCTGGATAAACAAAAAGACAATTATGGACTTTATGGATGAGGTTTCCTTAATAGAAGTTGTGCTGCTGCTGCTGCTGCCGCCGCCGCCGCGCTAATGGAGCCGCGCTAAGGCTGGCGGCTCTGATGCTAAATGACTGGGGCCTCTATTGCACACTCGACTGTCAATAAGCCACCAACTGGCAGCCGACCTGACACCATCACACCCACAGTTCAGCTCACAAGCACCATGACATCAGCTGACCAGCGCTAAAGAGAGCTGCCGTCATTCATTAGTCAGGAGCTTCCTCAGCTGAAGTCCAGCTGCTGGGGAAGATCATGGAGTGACAGTCTAGCACAGCCACTGGCAAAACTACAGCCCTGGGGCCATATGGGGGGTGGGGGGTGTGGGGATCAGAGGATTCTTGAGGTGAGTTGCTTTGGAAACTGATCATCACTGATCATCCTCACGCTGGTCACTGAGAACTGCTGCTGATGCAACTGGAGGAGCAGCAGAAGACTTGGAGGCCACTGCAGCCCCAGGCAATCAGCTGGGAAGGACAGCCGGGGGGGGGGGCAGACAGGAGGACAGACAGGCAGACAGGAGGACAGACAGGAGGACAGACAGGAGGACAGGCAGGAGGACAGACAGACAGACAGGCAGACAGACAGACAGGAGGACAGACAGGACAGACAGGAGGACAGACAGGAGGACAGACAGACAGGACAGGAGGACAGACAGACAGGAGGACAGACAGACAGGAGGACAGACAGGAGGACAGGAGGACAGGCAGACAGGCAGGAGGACAGACAGGAGGACAGGCAGACAGACAGGAGGACAGACAGACAGACAGACAGGAGGACAGACAGGAGGACAGGAGGACAGAGACCTTCTGTGATTAAACATTTCTTTTTTTTGGAAGTGATGATTTCAGCGACTTGGACATCATCACCGTGATCACCTGACCCAGTCGTTCAGGACGCTGGTCACATGACCCAGCGGTCACATGACCCAGCGGTCCAGGACGCTGCATCCTGAGGAGGAGGTCCAGGACGCTGTTGTGATGCCGGGCACGTCGACCACGGGGAGCAGAGACAAGTGAGCGTGTGCGAGAGCCTGGCTGTCAATTACCCTTCACAGTCACATTGGCCACCACGACCCCCCCCCCTCTACCCCCCACCCACCTTGGCTGACAGGTGGCCAGGTAAATGCATTTTCCAACAGCCTCAAAGGCTTGGCACTCAATATCCATTCTAGAAAAAACGAGGAGCGACTGCTGGGCAACTTTCCAGAAGCTCTGCGTGGAAAATGAGAAACGCCAGCAAGAGAAGCGGCGAGCGCCGTCTGGGACGTCCCGCACGCAGCTGAAGCCCAGCGGCCACTCTGTCTTCTAGGAAGCTGAGCTGAGCGGCTGGAACGCTGCAGCTGCTGCGACCCAGGGCTCCACAGAAGGACCTTCAACGTTAAAATGAGGATAAAATGATGCGCGTGGCTTCATTTTCACACCGATAATAAAACCATTATTTGACTTTTTAGATGCGGCATTTTGGTTTATATCCGTTGCATGGTTGCAGTTATGTAGTTTTAATGGAGCTTCACCACTGTCAACATATTTCTCTCTCCATTCGTAAGAGGCAGTTTTTTTTTTCTCGTACTTCACAAAACCAAAGTCTCTCTCTTGAACAAAAAATAACAAGAAGAAATATTTCAGGCCGGACGCTGCGAAGCGTTTGGATTTGCAATCACAGCCCTTTAATCGTCCGGCCGGCAGGTGATGAAGCCGCCGCCCTCGTCGCTGGAAACATGGAAATACAGTCGGCCATTACCGCCAAAACCGCAGAGCTGGAAAATGACTGCAGTGATTTTTTTCCGCTTGTTTGTTTGTTTGCTTTGGACAAACTCTTAAAACGTAAAGACGCGTAATTGCTTCAGCAAGGTAGACTGAGCCACGCAGTGGGACGTATATGCATGAGAGCACTCGCCTGCAGAGAAGAGATGCAAACATGCCGCTGGCCTGCACACACACACACACACACACACACACTCAGGAAATACATCAGCTTGGGGCAGCGGAGGGAAAACATAAAGGATGAAATTACAGAACTACAACACTCAATTAAATTGCAGTTATTCCTTGGTTGAACAGTGTGCATCATAGACTACTGCACCTCTTTATGTTCCTTCACCCTGCAGGTGGAAGTGAGGAGGAGGAAAACTGGAGCTGGACGCTCAGAGGTCACTCGCTGTCCCACTGCCTTTGAAGGCATCGTCTCCACTGCAAACATCTCCTCCATGCTCAGGTTCACCCGGTGGTCAACGTCAGAACTGAAGCCTCAGTCTTTCATGTGAATACAAAGCACAACGTAATGCAGCGGCGCCGCCGCCGCCTGGATTCCCCAGAGCGCAGCAGGTGAAACTCAGGTGACAATAAGTCCGGAGTTTATGATGAATGTGGATTTCTGCTCCGCAAGGAGGCGGCGGTAAATAATTCATAATTCATGTCCTGCGTCTGATATCCTGGAATGAAATTACCCACCGCGTGTGCAGTCCGCAGACTGCTGAGGCTGCTGCCAGCTTCCTATTGTCAAACTAACTTGTATCAACTTTTTCTTTTTTTTTTGTTTTAATCCTGCTGCCAAACACCAGGACGAAGGAACGAGAGGAGCACGGAGAGGAAATGAGCAGAGTGCGGAGCCAGAACCTCTTGACAGCACCATCATCCAGGAGCTAAATCCCTGACCCGTGACTATTAAAGTGCCCGGCGCTGCGTCGGAGTGATTCTGCACCTTATATTTCCTGACGACTGCGCTGACGTGCAAACCTTCCCCTCCCTCGCGCTCGCTCTCAACCTGATCTCTGCGCCGTCCGTGTGATGCCTTCCTGCGCTGCTTTGCATCTCATTTCCCTGCCTCAAATTTAAGAAAGAATTTCCATAAAGCCTCCATCACTGGTGGTGGTCCTGCTGCACCGGGACGCTGCGGTGGCTGCGGTGGCGGCTGCGCTCTCAGTTGCAGCGCCGTGTTTCCCCGGTCGCGAGGCAGCCGGCAGTAATCCAGACAGACAGACAGGAGGACAGACAGGAGGACAGACAGACAGGACAGGCAGGAGGACAGACAGGAGGACAGACAGACAGGACAGGCAGGAGGACAGACAGACAGGACAGGCAGGAGGACAGACAGGAGGACAGACAGACAGGACAGACAGGAGGACAGAAAGGAGGACAGACAGACAGGACAGACATGACAGACAGGACAGACAGGAGGACAGGCAGGAGGACAGACAGACAGGACAGGCAGGAGGACAGACAGACAGGACAGACAGGAGGACAGACAGCGTCTGCCAAAGGACCCAGAGTGCAAGTGATTCTTGGAAGACATCCATACCCAACCGTCCCCCACCCCCACAACCCCAACCCCCAACCCCTCTCGGTAAATGGAAAAGCCGAGATGATAAATCTCCTCTTCATGAATAGTTAATTCAAATTTAATAACGGCGCCGAAGAAGCAAAAATTCCCGAAACGTGATTTGGGAAGAGCGACTCCGCCAAGGAGCGAAGTTGGACCGGCGAGGCTGAGGGCGGAGACTGATGGCTTCTCCAGCGCGTCTCTAATCTCACCATCCATCCCGCAACTTGTTCTCACCGCCGCCGTAATGGGGGCATAAATTATTCATCGGCTAAAAACCCTCGGCGGCGCCGTATGTGTGTCAAGCACTTGGGTTTCCTCGGCCGTTATGCAAACACCAGGAGCCGGGCCTTAATTAAGACGCGCGCGGGTCAGCTGACCGGCCGATCCCAGGGACTGGAGATGAATAAATAAATAAATAAATAAATAAAGCAAAGAGGTCGAAGGTCGGCGGAGCCGAAGGTCTGCGGACAGACGGCTTCCCGAGCGGCGCCATCCATCAGGAAGAGGCTCAGCCATCGAGTCGAGCTCCCATATTTCATTAGCGCTTCTAATTAGCAACGCGAACAATAACTGCGACATTTCTCACCGCAGAGAATCAATGTTCCGTCATGTAATGCATTGATTGTAAATGCTCCTGCAATCAGCGTTTGGCGGCGACCGCTTTCAAAACCTTTGGCGCTGGCAGAAAGGAAAGGCCGAGGCCCGGCGGTGAGCGGCGGCGCCTGAACGCCTCACGCGGCGGCCCGGAGGACTCGGAGCGGAGCAGCGATTGATCAGCTGCGATGCCGCCATGAAAAGAAAGTTGCTCTTTGATCAGGCTATTAATCACTGGCCCGGCACGGCCGGACTAATGAGTACAACACCGTCAATACTGCTGCTGCAACACAGTGGCGCCTAATGAGTCTGCAGCCAAGACTCCTCCTCCTGCACACAGCTGCTGGACCGGAGCGGCTTCAGGTCGGTTCTGGTGCGTCCATTGTCATGGCTGGAGCAGTTTGGAGCAAATGCACAAGCAGGGGTCAGCGGGTCGGTTCCAGCTAATTAGCCGTCAAGGTCTTTTTTATTATTGATGATAGAAGCGGGAAAAAATGTTGTGTTGCCATTGTTGTCTGAGGGTATTGTGTGTCTGCTGGAATCTCACACTTCAGCCTTGACTTGTGCTCACACTCTTTTGTACTGAAGAGGGTTGGGGGCCACGAGAAGAGAAGAAATATTCAGGAGGGAGATTTTTAATTTCAGGTTTTAAGATGAAATTTTGTGAATAAAGTCGACGTTAAAAAAGACGAAATTTCGGCAGAAAGTTTGTGAAAAAAAAGTTGAGGCAGATAAAGAGGAACTTGGCGAGTGGACTGGCGGATGGATGGATGGATGAAGTGAACAGTGAACTGCAGTAACATCTGGTGAAGACAGAAGTTCTCCACTGCACTCAGAACATGAACAGAACATGCTCTTCATCATCGTCATCAAAGTGAGGTCATGATGAATCCCTCCTCACTGTTGTCAATCCTCCCATCAACTCCTTCAATGCTGTTTCCTGCTTCTGGAACAACAGACACACTGAGCACCGCTGCCAGTCTGGGCTGTTTGCAAACTGCCTTCAGAAGGACACAGCGCCACCTACAGCACGGGAGCACGTACAACTCAGCTCACTTCACCACAGTTTCTCTGCTTCCATATCATTTTTGGTTCCACAAGCATTATAATATGAATGTCACATTATTGATCATTGTGAGTGCCTACAATTAAATGTCTCTGGGACGAAATGAGCAGCAGTTTATCACGCAGGTTCCATTCAATAGGATAAACGCTGCGAATCATATCATTTAAAGGTCAAAATCAATTTGTTTAACATCCCAGAGAGCAAAATCCCTGCCGGCTTCTCTTGCCTAAATGTTGGTGATTTAGTTAAAGCCTCGGCACTGAGCGGCTGCCTGCTTGCCTTGCCTGCCTGTGTGTCCCTCATTTGCAGGATTTGAGCTAAGCTGTTTAGCCTCCACGGAGCAAACACGGCGCCGTCGTGCTGGTCGCTGGCTCTCTGACTCGTGCGGATGCTTGCACATTTCTCTGTCCAGTCGGTGAGGAGGAAGAGCGAAAACCTCGAGCACGTCCCTGGAAATTCCCCGGTAGTTGCTTTGAAACAACTACAGTCCAGTTTTTGGATTGTGTCTTTCATTCATTGATTTATTCCATTATTTATTAGCTACGGTGCTTTTTAGTAAGATGCTACAAATGAAAGATGTTTCAACTTTGCTCTCAGGTTCCCTGCGTTCACTCAATTCTGGGTGAAGATGAACACTAGCCATAAAACAGCTTCCTCTTCCTCACAGCTAGCACCCACGTTTAGAATAGAAAAGGCTTTTATTACCTTCATTAGCGATATTCTCCTCAAAGGAAGCTGAGTGGTCAGGATACATTCAAGGTGGAGCTTTTCAAATGGAATTCAGGCTGGAAACAACTGTGTCACTACTATTGACACACACTGCTGCTGTGTCTCAATTCAGAGTCTGCACCCTTCAAACCGAGGGTCCTCCGTCTGAAGGAAGCGTCCTCTGTCTGAAGGAAGCGTCCTCCAAGGACCCGGCCCAGAAGGACCAACCCAAACCCCGCCCCCCCGGTAACCACACGGGACGGTCTAGCCTTCGGCATATTTCCTGGTTGCGTCACCGCCGTTCCCTCCTGCTGGCCAACCCCGGAAGTGACGTTTTCATAGCATCAAGCTAACCATTGGTTCGCCATCTAACGATGGCGTTGGATGTTCAAATCAGTAAAAACCCTACGTTGAAAACTGAATATTTGATGTGAAATTTAATACTTAAATTTATACGTCGTGTGTTTGCCAGTAGATGGCGCTAATTTCAGCTGACTTCCCAGGATCCCAGGATGCTTTGCAGCAGCAGGAGGTGAAGGATAGTAGCGGTGTAGCCTTGGAATGGGCTAACAGTAGGGAGCATTCCCAGTACGGAGCGTCCTAAGGACTTTTGGGAATTGGGAGGAGCCTTCACGCAGTGCTGTGATGCAACTTCCTTTCAAATGCAACCTTGGAAGGATGCAGAGCCTGAACTGAGACACAGCCTCTGTGTTTTGAGAATGACTTTATCTGCACACGGCTGGGACGCTGCCTTTGAAAATGCTGATCTCGTGTCGTCGGAGGAGGATTTCCCACTGTGAATTTAGGCCGGGCGACGGAGAAAGAATCAAAACATTGGAATTTACAAGCGACAAGCGCGTACGTTGCACAGACGGGGCGCCCCCTGCAGGGCCGCAGTCATCGTGCTAATAGAGGCGCTTGTGTGCATAAACAAAGAGGTGCGCTAAAAACAGACCAGTGATGCATAATGGGGGCTAAAAACTCAACAGTTTAGCCGTGAATTAAAGATGAGAGCGCAGAATATCTCCAGCGGCGGAACAAAGCAGGAAGTCCCTCAACAGCACAACAAGGAGCCCGAAGGCGCCCAGGCGCAAAGACACGGCGTCGAGGAAAGAAAATCCTGGAGTGTGAGAGGCCGGATCTCATCCAGCGGAGTGCGAGCAGTGCAAAGTGGCGGCCAGCAGGCGGCCAGCAGGCGGCCAGCAGGCGGCCGGTCCAAACACTGGTGCTGCACTCAGAGATGCCGCTGCCAAATCAGGGGGCGCATTTCAGCAAGAAGCCCTCTGATTGGCCCAAACGGGGGTCCTGAGAAAACGACGAGGGGGCAATTATTGCTCCGAGACCCTCGTTGAGTTTCCAATTCTATTATTTATAGCTGAGGTCACCGTTCCAGGCCCGAGGGAACTCATGGAAAAATCCCCTTCCCATGCATCTTTTCTCCTCAGTTATATTTTCCATGACATCATCGGCACGGCCAGCGTCTGGAACGTGGACTTCAAAACAGGACCGGTTGCGGTGGGGGTCGCTCGCCCGAACGCAAAGGTCCTCCGCATGCAAAGTGAGTTGAGTGAGTTGATGGCGTGAAGGCGGAGCGGCCAGGCGACGATGAGGAGGGTTTACATTAGTCAGCAGAAGCACTGGGCCACACCATTAGTCACACTGACACCCACTTCTGGCCCCTGCTTTATTTATGAGGCCCAGCTCAACAACTAGCCGCTCGTCATACACAACCACGCAGGCACTGCACCTCCTCCAGCTCCTCCAGCTCCTCCTCCTCCACCTCCTCCTCCACCTCCCTCCTCCTCCTCCACCTCCTCCTCACCCTAAAATGCCACTGTCACAGCAACAGGAGACCAGTTGGGCGTCTCAGGTCTCACTGGCTGCGTTTCCATGACACTTTATCACAAAATGAAAGCGATCCAAGCGTCCGTGAAGTTGTTTGCTCTTGTTTGTTTACGTTTGTTTGCTGTCCACAATGCTTCTTCTGTTTTCCTCTTTGACGACTTGTAAAAAAAACATTCCGCCTCCTCCTCCGTCCAATCATAACGCGCCATTTTGAGCGCCACTGGAGATCTTCTCTTCCTGTGGCAATTAAACTGTACAGTTCCTCCTTGTGAAATCACTGTCTGCCAGACACATCCACATGCATTCATCCAAAGTTTTACAGTATTTTATACTTTATGCAAACTGTTAAATTTGCACTTGGCGCTATGACAATTTTTTCCTACTGTCAGTTTTGCAGTAAAAATAGCCGGTTATTTAATTTTCTATTGTTTTTATTATTTTTATTTTAGTTCTTGCATGCTTCTATATTTTATGTACATGACTCAGTTGACTGGAGCCCTGTTACTGAAAGAGTTTCCCTCGGGATAAATAAAGTATTTCTGAGTCTGATTCTGATTTTCACCGGTCAGTCAACTGGTCACATGACCCCCGAACGTCAATGCCAAAGAAGTCTTTCCATGAGACTTGGGCGATCTTCCTCTCTGTGGATCCGTGTGAGGAAGCTCCTGATGCTCCTCCTCCACACCTTCCAGCCACAGCTGAGAGCTTCTTCCCAGCTCACTGGGGTTTAGTTCCAGGGCCTTCGTGGAAACTCAGCTAGCGTGAGCGCCGCTACACATGCAGCCGCTGCGTGTCCACCAAACTGTCGCGGCTCCTCCGCCCGTCCGTCCGCAGACCTTGGGCGGTCTGTGGGATGGAACCCCTGCTCAGCGGCACGCGGGCAGGACTGGAATAACAGGTTGCCAAGTGTGTCACTGCAATGAGCTCAGAGCCATTTACGGCCTCCATGACTATGACATTTAGCAGGACGCTGCAATTTGTCAGCCTCCCGGCCTGACTCACACACACACACACACACACACACACACAGAACAGAAACACTCGCTGGCTAAAACACATTGTCATTAAAGCTAACAGCGCTTGCGAGGGAGAAGCCGTGTCTGTCGTGTGTGTGTGTGTGTGTGTGTGTGCGTTAGAGAGAGTGTGTATGTACGTGCACACGTCAGGTAAAACTCGATGATGCGTGTGCGGTTTCCCCTCGCTGCTATAAAAGAAAACTGATGACGCACTCACGAGGGAGCGTTGAAATTGGCCCAAAAAGTCTCTCGAAAAAATATTTTCTATTTTGGTTTTGGCTGTGTGTTGATGTTGACTGCGTGTGTGTGTGTGTGTGTGTGTGTGTGTGTGTGTGTGTGCAGCAGAAATATTCTGTCAGGGAACAAAAAGCCCAAAATAAAGCAAAGATGGAAACCACTGGCTGGCCTCTGACAAGCAGGGAGGTTCTGCAGGTCCTTCAGCAGGGCCTCTGCTGCTGGTACATCTGGTGCAGCTCACAGAGGGGTGGAGTGAAGACCAGGCTGAAGACCAGGCTGAAGACCATGAAGTAAGGTCTTCTAAGAAGTGGGGGGGTAG
Organism: Thamnaconus septentrionalis; assembly: GCA_009823395.1. Taxonomy (NCBI): domain Eukaryota; kingdom Metazoa; phylum Chordata; class Actinopteri; order Tetraodontiformes; family Monacanthidae; genus Thamnaconus; species Thamnaconus septentrionalis. Next base: position 22,270,147 of record CM020512.1, on the reverse strand, counting down.
GGAGGTGTGGAGGCAGCAGCAACACAAGCATCACCAGGTGGGATGGAACATCTCCACCGCCACATAAAAAACACAATCTGCCCGTTTGTCTGCTTTCCCCGATCGTGGCAGGAGTAACGCTTGTCAAGTCGCCCTCGCCACAGAGTGTCAGCGACTCCAGCAGCTGCTGGGGGTCGGCGGGCCGCCCGTAAAATAGAGGGGGGAAAAAAATGAAACAAAATCCAGAGACGCATTTCAAGTCGAATCACGATCAAAGTTGTAACTCACATCCAGCCGGCTTTGACTTCAAACACACAGACACACACAAACACAGAGACACACACACACACACACTAGAGAGAGAGAGAGAGAGAGAGAGAGAGAGAGAGAGAGAGAGAGAGAGAGAGAGAGAGAGAGAGAGAGAGAGAGAGAGAGAGAGAGAGAGAGAGAGAGAGAGAGAGAGAGAGAGAGAGAGAGAGAGAGAGAGAGAGAGAGAGAGAGAGAGAGAGAGAGAGAGAGAGAGAGAGAGAGAGAGAGAGAGAGAGAGAGAGAGAGAGAGAGAGAGAGAGAGAGAGAGAGAGAGAGAGAGAGAGAGAGAGAGAGAGAGAGAGAGAGAGAGAGAGAGAGAGAGAGAGAGAGAGAGAGAGAGAGAGAGAGAGAGAGAGAGAGAGAGAGAGAGAGAGAGAGAGAGAGAGAGAGAGAGAGAGAGAGAGAGAGAGAGAGAGAGAGAGAGAGAGAGAGAGAGAGAGAGAGAGAGAGAGAGAGAGAGAGAGAGAGAGAGAGAGAGAGAGAGAGAGAGAGAGAGAGAGAGAGAGAGAGAGAGAGAGAGAGAGAGAGAGAGAGAGAGAGAGAGAGAGAGAGAGAGAGAGAGAGAGAGAGAGAGAGAGAGAGAGAGAGAGAGAGAGAGAGAGAGAGAGAGAGAGAGAGAGAGAGAGAGAGAGAGAGAGAGAGAGAGAGAGAGAGAGGGAGAGAGAGAGGAGAGAGAGAGAGAGAGAGAGAGAGAGAGAGAGAGAGAGAGAGAGAGAGAGAGAGAGAGAGAGAGAGAGAGAGAGAGAGAGAGAGAGAGAGAGAGAGAGAGAGAGAGAGAGAGAGAGAGAGAGAGAGAGAGAGAGAGAGAGAGAGAGAGAGAGAGAGAGAGAGAGAGAGAGAGAGAGAGAGAGAGAGAGAGAGAGAGAGAGAGAGAGAGAGAGAGAGAGAGAGAGAGAGAGAGAGAGAGAGAGAGAGAGAGAGAGAGAGAGAGAGAGAGAGAGAGAGAGAGAGAGAGAGGGAGAGAGAGAGAGAGAGAGAGAGAGAGAGAGAGAGAGGGAGAGAGAGAGAGAGAGAGAGAGAGCCTCTCCAAGCAGCAGCAGCAGCAGATAAAAGAGACGTCTGCTCTCTGGGCTGTGCTCTTACCCGAGCGTCGTCATGGTAACGATGGTGTACCAGAAGGAGGCCGGGATGCTGGTGAACTTGCTGGAGCTGGAGCCCTTCTCGGCGTAGAACATGACGGTGGCGAAGATGATGATGGCCATGGTGAGCGAGAAGAGCAGGAAGCCCAGCTCCGAGGCGCAGCTCTTCAGCGTGTAGCCCAGGATGCGCAGGCCCTGCGAGTGGCGCGAGAACTTGAAGATGCGGAAGACGCGGAAGACGCGCAGCGTGACGAAGGCGCCGCTCACGTCCTCGTTGTCGGTCATGACCAGGCCGATGTAGTAGGGCAGGATGGCCACCACGTCGATGATGCTCATCACCGAGCGCATGAAGCGGTAGCGGCTGGGCGCGGCAAACAGCCGCATCAGGTACTCCACCGTGAAGATCATCACGCACGCCGTGTCCATGCAGAAGAAGGCCACCGTGTAGCGCTCGCCGCAGGGCACCTCCTTGTGGCCGGCCGCGGAGGCGCCGCCGCCGCCGCAGGGCACCGTCTCCACCACGTTGGTGATGACCGACACGGCGATGAAGAAGCCCGTCACGTAGTAGAAGACCAGCGCCATGGTGGAGGTGTGCGGGTTCTCGAAGGCCCTCCACATGGTCTCCCTGAAGGTCATGTTGGGCAGCTTCTGGTCCTTGTTGTCCTCCTGGTCGTCCTGCAGCCGCTCCTGGTTCTCCCGCTTGCGGTCCTTGTACTCTTCGTAGCAGCAGTCGCCGATGATCTCGGGCACGATGCCGAAGAAGGCCAGCTCCTCGTCGTAGGAAAGGATGCACTCGTAGCGCGGGTAGTGCAGCTTGCCCGTGCGGTAGAAGTTGAGCACGCTGCGGAAGATGTCGGGGTCGCGGTCGAAGAAGTACTCGCGGGCCTCCTCGTCGTAGAAGAACTCCTTCTCCGAGCTGCCCAGCAGCGTGTCGGGGTAGCGGTCCAGCGTGGTCCTCCAGGTCTGGAAGCGCCGCCCGCTCACGTTCAGCACCAGCAGCTCGTCCTGCCGCCGCTTGGTCTTGTCGGTGGCGGGCGCCAGCGGCATGGGCAGGTTGGCCACCGGCATCCAGCCGATGGCGGCCGCCCGGGCGAAGGGCAGCCAGGCCGCCACTCCCGCCGCCATGCTGCTGCTGCTGCTGCTGCCGCTGCTGCCGCTGCTGCCGCTGCCGCTGCCGCCGCTGCTGCGCTGCCGCTGCTGCCGCTGCCGCCGCTGCCTCTGCCGCTGCTGCCGCTCGGTCCTGTGGCCTGCTGCTGGGGCGTAGTGGGGGGGGGCAGCGAGTCCAGCACCTTCACCACCAGCTTGGCTTTTGTTCAGTGGACATCTGCAGTGGAGGGGGAAGGGAGGAGGGGTCAGAGCAGGAAGTGAAGTCAGAGTGGGAGGGACCAAAAACTCTCCAGGGACAGAAAAGGTAGAAACTACGATGACAAGAAAGAAAGGTATTAAAGTGAAGTACAAGGTCTCTCTCTCTCTCTCTCTCTCTCTCTGTATATATATACATAACAAAATATGAGACCACTGCTAAAATGTAGCTTTGAGGCTTTCTGGGGGTCTCACAGGCTAATTGGGGGCGGGGCTCCCCTGTTTCGCACACTGCATACAGACGACGCCTCTTTGGATGTTTGATCAAATGACGATGACACCACGCTCTGTCTGTACCGCACAATCTTTTCCCAACAGGTGGCGCTATTACCCTCATGAATGCAGCATCAACAAGTGTGGAGGTAACAAACCCAGCAGCAGCAGCAGCAGCAGCAGCAGCAGCAGCAGCAGCAGCAGCAGCAGCTGGCTGTACACATCAATGTATGGAAGCCAGAGGCCAATATTCAGCAATACACACACACACACACACACACACATATACACACATATATATATATATGCAGAGCCAAATGTGCTGAAGGAACCTGGAATGAGCTGAGGTCAGGCTGGCGGTCTGAGAGCATCCTGAAAGGAACCTGATGTAGCTTTGATTATATTCCACTTTAATGTGGTTACTGGGTCACGGCGGCTCGGTTCTAGCGAAGCCTCGTCTTCCCCGTAATCACTTTAAGTCTCACACCTCTTCTATTGGGTTACAGTCAACTAAACGTCCTTCTGCCTCCGACAAGGACGCGGTCTGGAGCCTCCGCTGGCGTTCCGACCGGGAGCCGGGCTGAGGAACACCGGTCGCTGGCTGACCAGAGGGAAACAAGCCCCACATCAAAAATACCTGTTGAGTTCACACAGCAAAACACAGAGGCAGAGAGGAGCTCCTCCTGATTCTAGGAAGTCCGGTCGGGATGGGAGAGACTGTGTGGAGAAGGTTCAGCATGACTTTGATGTTTTCCTCTCCAGACATCACAGTGAGGAAATCCAGGTGGAGGCTCCCATCCTGACTGCAGTTTACATCAACAACATTCCTCAGAAAGAAGAGCAAAGAACGGCGGCAACTCACCGATGTCAAAGTCTCCATCCACATTTGGAAAAAAAAAAAAAACAAAAAAAAAAAACCCCAATGAATCTAGGATAAATATTGAAAAACAAAGAGCTTCTTTGTGTGCGTGGGAGCGGGTGAGTGTCGAAGCCCCGGAGCTTCCTCTGCTTCCTCCCGCTGGAGCAGCGTCTGTGAGCGGGGACGAGGCAGCAGCGCAGCCGCGGAGGGCAAAATAAAACAAGTTCTTTGTCGAAGGTGACAACAGCGTCACAGCGACGCTCCGGCCGAGGAGGAGCAGGAGGAGCAGGAGGAGCAGGAGGAGCAGGCGGGGAGAGGAGCGGACCGCGGACGGTTCGGTTCGGCTGCCATGGTGCGCAGGGAGCGGGGAGAGAAGAGGAGGCTCCGCCGCGGAGAGGAGAGCGACTCGGGGCTGGATCCTCCTCAGGATGAGTGAGGAGGAGGAGGGGGAGGAGGAGGAGGAGGAGGAGGAGGAGCTCTCTCTCTCTCTCTCTCTCTCTCTCTCTCTCTCTCTCTCTCTCTCTGTTTGCGCAGGGCGGATTTGGGAAGCTGAGCTGCAGTTACAGGAAACACTTTTTTTCTGCTGTTCCTGGAATGATGCGCACTAACTTGGCGACGCACGACAGATTTAGCAAAATGGAAATCTCATCAGTCGTTTCTATTTATTTATTTATTTGTTTGTTTGTTTGTTTATTTCTGTATTTCTCTTTATGGTCATCCCGCAGAGTTTCAGCTCAGTGTGGTTGATCCACTCAGCCAGGTCCACTTTATTATTTTCACACATCAGAGTCACCAGCAGCCAGCAGGGAGCCCCAGGGTAGCACTGCCCTGCATGGAGCCATTGATCGATTGATCGATTGATTGATCGATCGATTGATTGATCGATCAATTTGCTATTTTCATACTTGTTTACTCTATGAAGAAGAGTTATCAGAGCTGATAGGTGGGAAGAAGTTGTTTGTTTTAATGACTCCTCCCCCTCCCCCTGCCCCTGCCCCGGACTGGGTGGGACTTCCTGCAGCCTCCTGATTGGCTGCTGACCTGCCTCACCTGTGCTGCCTCTGTGCTCTGCACTGCACACCTGGCGGTCATCAGCAGCAGCCACAGGGCGGATCTCTGTGTCTCTATGTAAGCTGCTCGTGTTCAGCTCCATTATTGACTCAAGGTTTTGGATTAGCGGACGTGGATTTTTGGATGGTGACCTTTGAACTCTTGTCCTGATCTAACTTGTCCCGTCTTTGTTTTCTGCTGAATCTCCCGGCCTTCAGCTTTCCATCCCTTCATCCCTGCTGGCTGCTCTCAGTGATCCTCTGACCGGCTTACCTTCAGTTCCTAGTAAGTTCTTTCATTTCCTAAAACAGTTTTTCCTCTACATTAGGGTTCACGTTGAGGCTCCTGCCTCGCTGCTCGGCGGTTGTGCGACTCAACGGCAACTGGATTGCAAAAGATTTGAGCCGTAATCATTTTGAACAAGCGTCCTGGCAAACTTCAGTCTGAAGCATCTTTCAGTCTGGGTACCTGACCACCAAGCAGCTGCTGTGAAGAGGGTAGAAAATGATGATGTTGGAATGAAGAGGAGGGGAGAGGAAGAACTCATTCATGCTGACTAATTATCCTGACCAGTGACTCGGTGAAGAACTGTTGCTCACACTGAGGGGGAAATGTCAAAGCTCACCAACAATAATCAATGATTTAAAATCATGCATAGTGGCTCAACTAATGCACTATTTTTCTTTTTCCAATTGTAATTAATGGAGCTCAATAGATGGTCATTGAATGCAGCCATAAGACTGCTCTGAGACTACTGCCCATATTTGGAGGAAGTCGTGACCCTCATACCTGTTGCCTGCAAAAGCAAAACAAGATTCCTGCAGACGTGATTTAGTCGTGTTTCACTGGGACTTCTGGGATGTCAGCGGGCCGAGAAGCTGGAGACCTGTTTCCAGACAGAGTGGTGTGAAAAACATTTCAACAGGGGGGGGGGGGACAAGTGGAAAAAAGTCAACGGCAACAAAGCCCAAACGGGAGAAATCTCATTTTGCCGTATATTTCATCACTTGGCAGCAGCCCAAGTCAGTTCTCGCTATTTTCCGTTTTGCATTCCATCCTGTGGGCTTCGGCAGTCTGCTAATCATTTCAGCGCGCAAAATTTACTCCTGGAACTAAACTAAAGGAGTGGAACTCTAGTGGAAAATCTCTTCAAGCTATCATTGTCTGTGCTGAGCAGACGCAGGTGCTCACAATATGAATGTCTGGACTATTTTCCGTCTCTTTCAAACCATATTAGCGCCGAGTCAAGGATGTAAAACCTTTTAAGCAGATTATGAAACTGCTGGGTGGGTTCATTTATCCTGGCGCTAATGGATCCATTTAGATCCCCCTCCTCGGCTGGCCGCCCAAACCTGTCGATCCAGCCAGAAATGTGTGGTACGGCCGTCGATGCGAGTGGGGGGGGTGGGGGGGGCCTGGTGGAAGCGCAGCGACATTTATATTCCCACGTTGCGGCGGCGTCACCGTCTGTGTCCCACACACTGGCCAATACTCGGCCCAACCAGACGAGAAGGCCGCGCTAATTGTGCCAACAGGGACCCCGGCGCTCCCTCGCATATGGCGCCGTGGAATTTCAATAAGGTCGGGTCACGGCGCTCTACATGCACACGGCAGCGGCGAGAAGAAGGAGGAATAACTCTGGGAGCTCCTCACAAGTCTGGATTCCACTGAGGTCTCAGATGTTGAAGCGGCTCCTGGACGGAGAGCCGGGTGGAGGTGCTGGCGGTCAGGCGGCGGCCGAGCAGCCTCGCCGGTCAGACTTCAGTCTGAGGAACCAGACCAGTGAGGAACCAGACCAGTGAGGAACCAGACCAGTGAGGAACCAGACCACTGAGAAACCAGACCAGTGAGAAACCAGACCAGTGAGGAACCAGACCAGTGAGAAACCAGACCAGTGAGGAACCAGACCAGTGAGGAACCAGACCATTGAGGAACCAGACCAGTGAGAAACCAGACCAGTGAGAAACCAGACCAGTGAGGAACCAGACCAGTGAGAAACCAGACCACTGAGGAACCAGACCACTGAGAAACCAGACCAGTGAGGAACCAGACCACTGAGAAACCAGACCACTGAGAAACCAGACCAGTGAGGAACCAGACCAGTGAGGAACCTGCCTGAGATCCTCCTCATTCTAGGAAGTCCAGGTCGGGATTGGAGAGACTGTTTGGAAAAGGTTCAGCACGACTTTGATGTTTTCCTCTGCAGACATCACAGTGAGAAAGTCCAGGTTGAGGCTCCCAACCTGACTGCAGTTTACATCAGTTTACATCAACACACGCCAGAAAAGAACCTGAAAGAAAAGCAGAAGCTCAAGATTGCAAAGTCTCCCTCCAATTTCTTTCATTTATTTTATAAATAAAAAACATTTCTGTACATGTATGTAAAACATTATTTTGAAAAAGGCTGTGCAATAATTCCTGCTTGTCTGTGGAAGTGGATCAGTGTGGAAGTCCTGAAGCTCCTTCTTCTTCTTCTTCCTGCCTACGAAGCTGCGACGCAGCCACACACATCGGACGCAAAGTCGCAAAAATGTAAACAGACAGTCAGACAGACCGAGACACACACACACACACACACACACACACACACTGGCCTTTCCCGCCAATGAGACGGTGAGCCGTTCCAATAATTCAAATGTCACTGAATAACGAGGTGGGCTGGGCTTCATGGTCGGCCGCCTCCCTGATTATCGGACGACGCTCCGCCGGCGTTAAGATTGTGAATCCTGCCGGGGCTTCGCCTGGACGAGCTAAACTGCTCCGCTTCCAGCCACAAAAAACTTTTGGGAGGATTACTCCAGTAAATGCTCTCCATTTCACAACGGGCTGGAGGGGAGATGCAGCGCGGCTCTGTATCTTGCTTAGAAAAAAAGGCCGTGCAACATTGATGCAGCGCCTCCTGCCTGCAGTCGGCTCCTGAATCAGCTTTCAGCGTCTCCAAGATGAGCTTTTAGGAATTAATGGGAACCCATTGACATCGATTTTATGATTAGATTTCCCCCCCCAAAAAAATTGAGCTTAGCATAAATTACATCTTTTGAATGAATAAAACAAGCCCTGCAAAATCACAGCTGTGCACTTACAGATTCTTAAAAATCTTCATTTCCTGGAGGTGCGCTGCTTGAAATTCCCAACCCTTCCAACCCCGGTGGTGTCCAAAGGAACTGCGCCATGCGAAGGAAAAACAAACTACTGTTATTTTGCAGTGTGAATAGCGTGGGATGCTAATGACACTGAGTTGTGTCCACTGGGTGAGGGGGTGGGGGGTGGGGGGGGGCAGTCGTGTTGATGTGAGCGGGCCCTGACAAACAGGCGGCGGGATCATTTTCTGTCCTGGGTGATGAGGAGGTGGAGAGAGGAGAAGCTCTGCTGGCTCTCTCTGCTCTCCTTCATCAGTGTGCAGCTCGGGGCCGGAGGAGCTGCTGCCGCTGCTGCTGCTGCTGCTGCTGCTGCTGCTGCTGCCGCTGCCGCCGCTGCTGCTGCCGCCGCTGCTAAACAGCTCCCTCTTATTACACACTCACCAGCGCAAACACAAAACTCCAGCATCCCTGCAAACAGGCGGCGACTGCACTGCTGCTGCTGCTGCTGCTGCTGCTGCTGCTGCTGCTGCTGCTGCTGCTGCTGCTGCTGCTGCTGCTGCTGCTGCTGCTGCTGCTGCTGCTGCTGCTGCTGCTGCTGCTTGTAATATTTTCTAGGCAGGAAGCTTTTGTTGTCGCAGCTGTGTGTTCATTCATGATGTCGTGTGTGTTGCGGCTCCCACTGCGGCTGTGAGACAGACGCACACTTGCCTGAGCCTTTCCTGAGACTTTGGACAAAAACCAAACGCACACCTGTGCGAGCGGTGGCGTCTCCAGGCGTCAGGACCTCACCTTCTCATCATCATCAAGCTCCCTGGCCTCAGGCCGCCTCTCCTGATTGGAGGATTGGTCTCGGCGTGATTGCTAGACGGTGACTCTGTGCCACTGTGGAGTTTTGATGATGGCACCAGCTTTTATCAACTTGACACTGGCAATGTGCCCACCTTTTTCCAGTGGCCACTCAAGGTACTGCAGCAAAAAAAAATCCCACGTGCCCGAAGAGCATTTTAGCATCGAGCGCAGTGCAAAACTACACCTCTAAATCAGCGGACAGGACGACCTTTGACCTGAAAGGTTGCAGATTTTTCACTCATGGTCTTTCAGTCTTTCAAAAAAATGATGTAGGTAGGAGTCCCACTTGTAGTCTTTCTAGGAGCAGATGTGAAAGAAATGGAGAGGCGGGTTTATTTATGGGCGGCGCTGGACGGAGATGACGGCTGGTTTTGGAGAGAAGCCAAATGGAGGATTAAAATCTTGTTTTTTCCCAGAAGCCTCAGCAGGCATCAGATAACTGCAGCTGGGAGTTCAGTCCCTTAACATTTCTCAAATCTAAATAGAGCCCCCGCCCCCTCCCCCAACCCCTCCTCCCTCACCCCATCTCCACCACCTCCCCCTCCCATACTTGTTTTTGATTAAAAAGCTTCAGGAACTGGAGGCGCAGCTGTGGGAAGCACCTCAGAATGTCGTTCCACCCTCGACCACCGGCGGCGCCGTCGCCATGGTTTGGCTTTGGTGTCTCGTCAAAAAAAGGTTAAAAAAAAAATCTAACTTTAATTGAATTTCAGTTTATTGAGGTCGGCCCCTTGAGATGCAGCGAGGACACAGTGCTCTCCATTTCCACAGCGCCCCCTACAGTCCGCCACATCACAGGCTCTGGAATTGGCACCTTTGAAGTGCATATACTGTATGCACACATAGCCATGCAAATAAGCATTACAATTAAACAGCGAGAGCAACAGAAGGCAACTGCGCTTTTAAGAAAATAAATGAGATGAATAAAGCAAGAAAATGACATTAAAAACAAGAGCAGCTTGTTTTGAATGGGAAAATAAATTTGCTGTGATGGACTTTAAAGTGGACGCTGACTGCTTCCAGTGGGATGGATGGATGTACTGGAAGGAGCTGCCAGCTGTGGTTCTTTATGGATTGTTGTGAGTGCGATCAGTGGACAGACTTCACCGCTGACCTCTGTGGAAAAGATGCACGGTGGCCTCGGTGCACCACCAGCAGAGGGCGCTTCACTCGGCCCATGAACACCACGGCTGTGACTGTGACAGAGGCTTGACTGGCTGTCACACTGGACACTGAGCAGAGCCCCCCCCAGCCAGCCCCCGACCCACCCAGTCACAGTCAGAGGGACACATGGAGCAGCAGCAGCAGCAGCAGCAGCAGCAGCAGCAGCAGCAGCAGATCCAGACCACAGCAGCAGCAGCAGACTTGACTTTACGAGGGCAGGAAGAAGCACAAGGTGACATTTCTTTCCCTTCCCCTGATTGTATATCAGAATAATCACTAGAATGCCATCATTCATCCCACGTTGGGGACATTTGCATAGTTATGGCAGCATGTAGTGCACAGAGTGAATTAAAAAGAAATAAAGAAATAAAATATATCTCCAAATTATTTGCATATGTAAAATAAATACAGGAGCATTTGTCCCTCAGCAGAACATTGACCTTCATTTACTCCATGGAAGCTTTGCCTTGTTGGAAGACGAGCTGGTCCAGCTTGGTGCTTTTACATGCAGACAGCCAAGAGTTCCAACTCATGACCACTCTGAGTTGTTGCTGCTGCTGCTGCTGCTGCTCAGCAGAGCAAACTTGGGGAAACGATGAGGACAAATCCAAGACTCGTGGCAGATGTGCCAAGATGACGCCGTGGTGGTCACAGATGTCATCCACGTCCATCTGCCAGCAGCTTCTTCAGTCTGCGTGTGTCCCGCGGTGCAAAATAGCTGCTCTGGAATCAGAAAGCAAAACTAGGGGCAAAATGAATCACTTGGATAAATTCTTTTTTTTTTTTCCCCAAAGTCTGTTTGGTTTGTTTTGGTTCGATTATTGATTGATTCATGATTGGTTCTTAATGCAGCAGCTGAGCGGTCGGAGAAACATTTCCAGGTTTCTCTGATTTGTCCAGATGTGCTTTCACTCCAACGTGATGTGACGTGACCCACTTGATGAAGACGAGGCGGCGCTGAAGCGTGATTTCTTTCTCTGTGACACCAAGGTGAAAAGAACACCGTGTCTCTCCGCTCATATTTCCAGTGACTCACCTCTAATGCTTCTAAGTGAGATTAATAGAGCATTCAATTCTCATTCCGCCGGCTCCTGTGCATCCAATTACACAACACACACACACACTCACACTCAAACATAGTAAACAGAGCGGCTCACGTTGGAATCACTTTGAAGATTTTCTTTTTTTCATTGCTGAACTGGTGAAATCCATCAGCTGCAGCGAGCGGAGGGAGACTCTCGGCCCTCCGCCTCAGCGTTTCTTCTTCGGCTCCGCCAACGACGAGGCCCAGTGCACCAAAACACACTAAATCACTCCAGCCGCAGATTAAACTGCTCCCTCGTCAAGGTGAGCCGTCTCCTCTTTCATTCCTGTTTGAAGTTAGGAATCTTCTGGCGTGATGACTTCAGCACCTGAGTCTCCACGGCGCCTTCATGGCGGTGATGATGAGGAGGGCGAATCGTTGGAGGTTAATCGGGGCCGGCGCCTCGCTAATCAGCGCTTGTCCATCAGGGCGAGCGGCCGCTGTCTGTAGCTGCCCGTCAGGGAGTCGGTGAGTCAGCGAGTCAGTGAGTCGGTGAGTCGGGGGGAAATGAAGCTGCAGCCGAATCTTCCCGGCCAGATTCAAAACACAGCCAGCGTGTAAAACAATATAAATAATGCATGCTTTTAATTTCACATGGTCATGACTTATACCTCGCTGCTTGTCTGCCGGTATGCAAAACCAGCAGCAGGTTGAGACAAAGTCCCGGGGGGGATACAACACAGCTCAGGCTGATGGTCCAGGCTGATGGAGGTGATGGTCCAGGATGATGGTGGTGATGGTCCAGGATGATGGTGGTGATGGTCCAGGATGATGGTGGTGATGGTCCAGGCTGATGGTCCAGGATGATGGTGGTGATGGTCCAGGTTGATGGTGGTGATGGTCCAGGCTGATGGTCCAGGTTGATGGTGGTGATGGTCCAGGCTGATGGAGGTGATGGTCCAGGATGATGGTGGTGATGGTCCAGGCTGATGGAGGTGATGGTCGATGCTGATGGCGGTGATGGTCCAGGCTGATGGCGGTGATGGTCCAGGCTGATGGTCCAGGTTGATGGTGGTGATGGTCCAGGCTGATGGAGGTGATGGTCCAGGATGATGGTCCAGGATGATGGAGGTGATGGTCCAGGATGATGGTGGTGATGGTCCAGGCTGATGGTGCTAATGGTCCAGGCTGATGGTCCAGGATGATGGTCCAGGATGATGGTGGTGATGGTCCAGGATGATGGTGGTGATGGTCCAGGATGATGGTGGTGATGGTCCAGGCTGATGGTCCAGGATGATGGTGGTGATGGTCCAGGTTGATGGTGGTGATGGTCCAGGCTGATGGTCCAGGTTGATGGTGGTGATGGTCCAGGCTGATGGAGGTGATGGTCCAGGATGATGGTGGTGATGGTCCAGGCTGATGGAGGTGATGGTCGATGCTGATGGCGGTGATGGTCCAGGCTGATGACGGTGATGGTCCAGGCTGATGGTCCAGGTTGATGGTGGTGATGGTCCAGGCTGATGGAGGTGATGGTCCAGGATGATGGTCCAGGATGATGGAGGTGATGGTCCAGGATGATGGTGGTGATGGTCCAGGCTGATGGTGCTAATGGTCCAGGCTGATGGTCCAGGATGATGGTCCAGGATGATGGAGGTGATGGTCCAGGCTGATGGTGGTGATGGTCCAGGATGATGGAGGTGATGGTCCAGGCTGATGGTGCTAATGGTCCAGGCTGATGGTCCAGGCTGATGGTCCAGGATGATGGAGGTGATGGTCCAGGTTGATGGTGGTGATGGTCCAGGCTGATGGAGGTGATGGTCCAGGCTGATGGTGGTGATGGTCCAGGCTGATGGTGGTGATGGTCCAGGCTGATGGTCCAGGTTGATGGAGGTGATGGTCCAGGCTGATGGAGGTGATCACTCCCTCTCTGTTGAGGCTTGGAGATGCTGAGGAGATCTGAGCCTGTCAGCAGTAACCACAGCAACTCAGTGCCCTAAAGGGCAAAGTTGCTGGACTGTGTTCCATGTGTGCAACATATGGAAGGAGGGGGGTGGGGGGAAGAGAGGGTGGGGCTATATATGCATATTTATATATAACATTATATCTATATATTCATATCAGAACGCCTTAAGTAAATAGACCGTCGGTTGCATGTGTTCACATTAGTGTAAATAAGTGTTGGGGCGGCCATAAGATGAATTATTCAAGCGTGTGTGTGTGTGTGTGTGTGTGTGTGTACAGCAGTGCACTTCCTTTTTTCTCATTGGCCCCCTGATTGCCTGCCCCCTCTATACATATGCATTTCCATACAGGGCTAATATGGCGTAGCAGCACAACGCTGTCATGAGTGGACTAATAAACGCATCGTATTCCATCCTGGGAGCCGAAGTGGGAATGTTGGCCGGACCAAAGCCGTTCTATTTCAGTCTAACGAGTCACTTTGACACTTTAGTGGAGAGAATACAACCACGCCAGTGTCAAGAAGCATCCATCAGAGTCCTGTGTGTGTGTCAGACAGCAAACATGGAAACATGGATACATGGAGTTACATGTGACCTATTTTCAATGCGTGCGGACATCTGTTGTCGTGTGAGACTTCTGCCTCCTGATTGGCCGAGGGCTGCTTCATGGTCTGTCCACATCTGGGGACAAGTTCTATTTGCAGGCCCAGTTTGCATAGTATGGTCCAAGCCTGAGGGAGCTCTGGCACTGCTGCTAATCACCATGTGGTTTATATTAAAGGAATTAAAAAAAAAAAAAAACACATATAGAAGGTCATTTTGTGTCCCACTTTAGAGAAAGTTGCAGTGACCTTAAAATGGTGTTAATAAAGTATTTAAACTCTTGGTCCTCGGAGCAGAACCATTAATAAGTGGGGCCATAATGAAGGTGTGAGGGGACGTCGGCTTCAACCTTCTCCTCATTATTTCATTTTTTTTTTTGCTAATCTGGATGCATGAGCCCTGCGATAAACTGGACTCTGGTTCAAGGTGGAACCTCGCCTTCGCCCCAAAGGCTGCTGGGAAAGCCTCCATCCCACCACCACCACCCAGCAACAGTGAGTGAAGGAGCAGCAGCAATACAAGATGGATGGATTGATGGATGGATTGATGGATGGATGGATGGATGGATGGATGGATGGATGGATGGATGGATGGATGGATGGATGGATGGATGCATGGATGCATGGATGGATGGATGGATGGATGGATGGATGGATGGATGGATGGATGGAAGGATGGATGGATGGATGGATGGATGGATGGATGGATGGAACTGAAGGCTTCTTGTATTAAACGTCCTTCAAGCTTCCACCCTCTCATCACTGACATGCAGGTCGACAGCCCACTGCCCCTGCATCACGTGCCTCCTTATTTCTTGCATCCCTGCAGGCTGTGTTTGTTGCAGGAGGAAGTGCCCCCCCCACACACACACACTTTATCACATATGTGCACACGTGTCATTAAAGTGGGCTGCGTTGCCGCTTTGCCAAAAGGAGGTTTTGAAGGGGGGTCTAATTAAGGCAACAGTGTAAACTGCTGCTGGTTGGAGCAGCCCCCCCCCCAACCCCCCCACCCCCCACCCCCACCCCTCATGTGGCTCATTTTCATCATGGGCATGGAGAGGCACCTCCTGGACACCATACCTCAGCCTGGGGTGGATAATTGTCTAGTCCATCATGCAAAGTGGTTACACAGTTGCACGGAGAGACGGCGTGCCGTGTCAGAAGCACTCACTGTGTGTGGTCAAGGACAAAGAGGGAGAAATAAAGCAACACCACAGCCAAGCGTTACTTGGATAGAAATTGGAAAACCAACTGGAGCTGTGTTGTGTTGGAAACTGAAGAGTAAACGTCTGCTTTCCCAGTGTGAATCACTGTGTGATGAATATTAAACATTGTGCAGAAGCATGCAGCGTGGAACTTGATTGATGACTGTATTATACATCATTCAAGTGTTTAGAGTCTGTTTTTCAAAGGAGGGTATTTAGCTTGGATGGGCTCCAGAGGGAGAAGTAGCGCAGTGGACAGTGGAGGGACTGACTGTACTTCCAACATCCTGGATCTCTCAGCCACACCACCAGCTTCCAAAGAGCCCACATAAAGCACTTGCAGATAGAAGGAAAACCTGGATTTTTGTTTTGTTTTTTAAAAAAATCTGGGTCACTGGGCCTGTTGAGCAGCTAGCTGGTAGTCATGCAGGTGACTGCCGCTTGGATGGATGGATGATGGATGGGGATGTGTCAGCACCTTGCAATAAAAGAACGTTTCTACAGCAGCAGCAGCAGCAGCAGCAGCTGGACTCCTCTCTGACTCCACATGTTCTGCTCCATCGGTTTCTCTTGTTGGATCCACTTTACATGAATTGTGTGTTGAAGATGCAGAGCAGACTCGCTGACTCACCGATAGTCAGTGAGTGTCTTTGCACTCAGTCCATCAAAACATGTTGGAATCCTCAGATTCTTCAAATAAATTGATTCTAATTTTTTTTAAAATGATTTTGCACTGAAGAGCCAATAGGAGCCAGTAGGTGGGTGTGTAAGCTGACCTGCAGTGACCCACCCACCACCACCACCACCACTGTCCTCTTTCAAACTAAATGTGAAGGTAGCTCTTTGAAGGCCTTGAAGCTCCTCAGCTTCTCCTGCAAATCTCAAAAAACTCTCCCATTTTTCGAACCTTTTTTCTGTCTGCATAGTTTTTCTCCCATCGCCTCGACTCCTCTAACACTAATAATCTTGATTTAAATGAATAGATTGGGTGATTCGATGTAATGTAAAATAATCTTCTTTTTTATTGGCCGATTCAATCCTGAAATTACGCCGATGTCCCGATTTCATCCCTCGAAATTGCCAATTAATTAATTTCCTCCACTGTCACTGCGTGCACATCCATTTGTGGCATCTGCTAATCTCTGCCACTTACTGCAAATAATTCATCAGCATATGAACAATTAGCCATGACCTTATTAGGGATTTGCTTCGTTCATTTATTGTTGCTAGCTGACAGGCGGCCTGAGCTAATCTAACATCTGCTCTATAATTAATAACATCCATTATATCATCCAAAGCTTTCCATAAACTTATTTAAAATCCAATTTGAACAGTGACGCGAATAGAACAACTTTGGATACGTTCCCGTCTCCAGGCTTGTTTGAAGTAAATGCGGAGCGCCCCCTGGTTCACGGACCACGTCTAATTTGTGGACACGTTGCTCTTTGAATTTTTTTTCCCTCCTCCTCCGCGCACATAAAAGGAAATGGAATTGAATCGCGACTCCTTCTGAATGGTAAAGTCACAGTGGATGACCAGCTGCAGTCACTGGGAGACAGAGGCTCCCAGGCCAGGGGGCGCTGCTGCACCACACGCAGGCCGGACCAGTTGTTCGCATTGCAACGCTGTAGTTTTTCTTTTTTCTTTTTTTTTTTTTGCTGAAAATGCATTTTTTTTGGTCCAAAAACTAAAAGAAGGAAGAAGAGCAGAGTGGATCCAGGAGGCTCCTGCGAAGACTCGCTAGCATAAATCAGACAAGCATCCATTCAACAACTGCAGCGTCCTGCCTCCATCTGCTGATCCACTGCTGGGCCACAGGAGCTGCATGATGGAACCACGCAAGACACAATGTTTTCTACAAAGTGGTCAACTTCAGGAAGTCCCGCCCCCACTCCCCACCTCCACCTCGATGTCTTCCCTGCACTTCACTCGTCTTCTTGGTTGTCTTTCTCGGCGTGGAGCCAGACTGACTGGAAGATTTGTCTCCGTGCTGTTGTTTGTGAAGACCTCCTCTGTGGGGAGCGAGATGGTCTGAGAAGATGCGGTGATCCCCGGTTATCCATCACTAATGTCAGACCGAGGCAGGAAATCACAGGCTGATCCTCCATCCATCCATCCATCCATCCATCCATCCATCCATCCATCCATTACGCCAGTGATGAAGCTGTGGCAGCCGCCGGCTGCTGCTGCTGACAGGTGCCACTGAATGCTGAGGTGTCTTTTAGCTCCCATTGAAAACAGAAAATCTTTACTTGTTCTTCTTCTTGTGGGGCGACTAAAAAACAACAGCAATCAACACATGCCGAGAAAGCCTTGTATTTAGCCCTGCTTTGACAGCCGTCTGCAAGAAAACAGATGATGATGATGATGATGATGATGATGACTTGTTGCCACAGGGTGTTTCAGGTGTTTGCTCTCAGATTCTCAATGTGCAGCGAAAAAAAAAAACAGAAGCTGTTTTCATGTCTGCATGAACAGCCTCCCCGTTCATCTGCAGCCTATCAACACACAACACTGAAAGAAAGAGTTGCGTGGTGAAGCAACTTTTGCACAACTTTCGCAAACTCCCTGAAAGAGAATCAGAATCTATTTTATTGATTCATTAAATGATGAGTTTGGAATTGAAAGGAAGGAGCTGAAGAGCTGCATCCTGTCAGAGAGTCACTCAGTCACCACTGTGTTTGCACAAACCTCCTCTTACACACCCATTGCATTCTTCTCGGCTGAGGGTGGGGGTGGGGTGGGGGGGTGGTATTGGATCTGACTTTCATCAGCACCGCCTGCCTCCACAACGTCTGCAGGCTCCTCCTGCTGCTGTGCAAATGATCAAAGTGGCTGAGCGCAGCTGATTAGAGTCCCACGTCAAGTGATTAGAACCTTCTGCATCCATCAATAATCTGATGATTTGCCCTTTTTAGCGCGACACAGAGTGACAGCAAGGTGCAGCCACACAATGCAGCGGTAGCTCGCACACAGAAACACACACACACACACACACACAGTATTCACACAGGAGGCTGCAGCTGAGCTTTGAAGAAACGTTCAAACTGAATCTGTTGAGCGTTGAGTTGAGCGATGTTCTCCTTCAGCCACTGTTTCTGTGTGCGGCAACACACACACACACACACAGGCCACATCTATTTGCGAATATTACATGTTCATTGGAAATCAATCGCAGGGTGGCAGGGAAAATGCTGCCAAGTGTTTTTACGTTGACCGAGGCCGCTGTGGTTTGTTGATTCAGCTCAGGAGAGAGAGAGAGAGAGAGAGAGCTGGCTGGCTGAGCGTGTTGGTCCACAGCTGGCGGCAGCAGCAGCAGCAGCAGCAGCAGCAGCAGCAGCAGCAGCAGCCGTGGCTTCGTCTGAGAGCGAGGACATCAATCACCTTCAGAGTGACACCGTGGTGCTGAGGAGGAGAAGGAAGAGAAGGCATTAGTGAATTATCCACAGCTCACGCTTCAATAGCTCAACATTGCTTGTGACCTCTCCATGGTTCTGAAATCCTATTGTCAACCCAAAAAGACCGAGGAGGAGGAGGATGAGGAGGAGGAGGAGGAGGAGGAGGAGGAGGTGCTCACTGTCCGCTCGGCTCACTGGCAGCAAGGTCACATGTTTGCCGAGTCCGGATCACCACGTGTTTCATAGCAACTGACTTGCAACAACATGCAAGGTGGAGGCTGAGATGAGCAGAACGGTGGCGGCGGTGGCCGCTCTTCATTTCCTGTCTGCATCTGAGCCTCACTGTCAGTCTTCTTCTCACCATGACCACGTGATAACAGCTGCAGCTCCATAAACTTCATAAAGTGGACTTTTTTTTTTTTTTTGGATTGTTTTTGATTTTGTTGTTGTTTTTGTTGTTAATGTCGCTGCTACATTCACCTCCTTCACACCTGTGTTTTTAGAAGAGCCGCCTCTGGACGGCTGTTGAAAATTAGCTGTATGCTAAAAAGACGACAGCAAAAGCATGTGATCAGCGCACTGCGACGGTGTTCATGCATTTGTGACGTCCATATAAAATCAATCAACAATAAAACAATCAACAGGCGTTGCGGTAACATTGCAACACAACAGCGCCAAGCGTCTGTCACTTGACTTCTGTCCGTCCTTGTTCAAACGACAAACATCCCAGTTGTGTGTAGTGGTCATCTTTCCACCAGCAGCGTGTTGGTCCCATCATGCGGGCTGCTGCCCCCTGCTGGTCTGGAAGAACTCGGGCTCGCTGATGGCTGCTGGTTTGGTCTCCTGCAGTCAGAGTGACAACAGGACGGCATCATGGTGTGGAGGTCACGACCCTGTGTGATTGCGCCTGTTGATTGGCTCTGGGATACCAGCTCAGGAGGGGGGGGAGGAGTCTTGTCTTTCTTTTTTGCTGCGTCTCATCCTTTCTTCCACTTCCTTCTCCTCCGCTGCCATTATTTCCCCGCATGATTCTCAGTCCCGCCTCAAATTATGAATTCCCTCTCAGTTCTGAAATGGTTTTCATCCCTCACACAGTGAGGCGCTCTGAGCTTGATCTTCTCTAAGTTCTGGGGGTATTGGTACGCCTTCCTCTTCCTCTTCCTCTTCCTCTTCCTCCTCCTCTGCTGCTCCTTGATCCCTCAGCCCTCATCCACTGGCAGCCCCAGTTAATGATGAACGATCCCGACGTCCCCTGGGCTCGGACCTGCTGGCTCTGCGGGATGGCAGTGGGTCAGCTCTGCCCTGAGGAGGTCTTGTGCTTCACGGTACCTCTGGAGAGTCGACGCCTTCTTCTCCTCAAAGCCATTCCACCTTCCTCTCCAAGCTGTAAATCAGCTCAATTTCAGCCTATTTCACAGGAAGAAACCTGAGCTCTGGCTCTTTTTTCCGCGCGTGTTATCGTCATTAAAAGGCTTTTCCTGGAGGAGCCGGGAACATCATCATTCCTACATTACGCTTCAGAAGAAGAGACAAAGAGAGCGCTGATAGAGTCGTCGCCACGGTGGGACTGCTGGAGGATCAGCCGCAGCCGATCCGCCGCTCGCTTTGCATTTGACGAGTTCCGCGGCTGCCGCATGCAAACGCCTTCCTTTTGTCATTGAAATTCCGCCACACCTGAGGGATTATTGGAGGACAGGAATGGATTTCAGAATCCATCGTTCTGTTCATTTCAAAGAAAGAGTGATAACTTGTCGGCGTCGTCATCCGGGCGCCTCTCGTCGACTCTCGTAGGGCGAAACATTGCACAACAATCACGCAGCCATCACTTCCAGCAGCTGCTTCTTCTGGGCAGGTGGTGAAGTGATGGGAGTCGCTGGTCACAGTGGCAGGAGCATCGTGATTGGCCGTGGTAGAATTCATCTGGATGACATGAGTTTAGAGGCAGTGCAGATTTCATTACACAACTAGGAAAAAAAAAAACAGGCAAAGACAGAAACTTTCACATCCACAAAGGATTCTCCACTGAAGTACACAAAAACAATCACACCAGCCATTATATCAAGAAACTCTGTGAGGTACGCAACTGGCATTTTATCACACAAGACTAATGGACAGGAATGCACTGATCGGACAGTTATAGAAAAATATTTAGAGTAGAGTCGATGCAGAAAGTTGCTTTTGGCTGCGTTATCTATTAATAATATTGTTTTATTAAGAAAAATGCTATTTTTATATATCATTTCTATGAATGTGAAAACACCACTCTGACCTTCAAGTCACACAGTGCCAACACCATGTGTGTTTGGGCCATTATTACTCTGCTGTTAATCACGTTGAGTTAATCCTGGATCCGCTTCAGCTCAACTTGCAGAAAAGCTGCGAGTTGGAAGCTGCAGTTGGAAGCTGCGAGTTGGAAGCTGCAAGTGGCCACTGAGTGCTTTGACTGCAACAACTGGACGACTCCCACACTGGCGCAGGCACACAGCCTGCTGCACAGAAACACGGCACGGACACTAATTGCCATGGCGTGAGAGGACGTCGGCCAACGCGTCGTCTCTCCAGTGAGTGGACTGCTGAGTGTGGTGCTGGGGGTCCAGCTGGAGGCGCTATAGCGTGAGAGAGGCAGAAGCCGTTCCATCATCTCACAGCAGCACTGAGCATTAGCTGTGGTTCACCAGCAAGGAACACACTGGCTTCCTCACACAGACACAAGCAGGCATTTTTCTCTGAGGGCTTAATTTGGCGTTTTTCACATTACTAAATCAGACTGTTAATATAATTTTTTTTTAATTGAAACGTCCCACATGATGCAGGCAATCACTCTGCCAATGTTTTCCAACTCTTACGCTTGGGTCCAGCTCAGAGGTTCGGAAACCCACAGCTGTCCAGCGGTTCTGCTGTGGCTCTCTGACCCCTGAATCCACCCTGCATGATGCCCGACTACTGCGTAATGATGACAGGAATACAGACTGAGGACGTCCAGCAATACATAGAATGACCTTGTAGCCAGAGAGCCCAACTGCAGTCTTGTTATATTGGGAATACATAAAGAACTTCAGGTCTTCCATTTTCAAATGGTTGAGTTCAGTGAGACTTGACTGCCAGGTCTCCCAGGATAGGCTCAACACTCTTATGAGGGTGTTGGCTCCGCCCCCTGAGATGATCCAGCAGGAAGCTAAGAGCTTCTGGAGCTAAAGGTGACACTGGAACTAGAAGTAGAAGAATTTTGGGGTCGTCAACAGTCCAGCGTGATGAAGACAGATGTTCAAAATCGGTGTCATACGGTTTTAAATTCAAAATTCCAAACTAGCAGTGCCGAGGGACTGGCGGGAACGTTTTTATTGCCATTTTTCACCCTTTAGACTTTAAATTTGCTTGGTTGGCAAAGAAGCGCATGAGCACGCAGCTGTGAAACTGTGTGAACTGAGCCCATCAACAACAAGCTTGTACCGGAAACGTTGGGCCCAGTGAGAATACTTCACAACAGCATTTACAATGCAAAGAACGCAGCAGCCAAGAGAAATTATAATTAAAGTGTGAAACTGGAGTCTGGGGTGCCGTTAAACTCACCACGTTTACACAGTTGTGTTGCTTTTTCCTGCAGCTCATGAAGTCCGGTGCAGGGACGTCATTCAGGAGATATACATTGTATACACACACATATACACAGGTACTACCCAGAAATTAGAGGAATTAGAATATCCTGAAGAGGTTGCTGTATTTCTGCAATTCAACTTAAAAGGTGAATGTGACATATTATATCAAGGAATAATATGCAAATCAATATATTTCAAGTTTTTATTTCTTTGGATTTTGCTGATCAGGTCTTGCAGCTTAAAAAAAAAAAAAAACCCGCAAATTTTCTAATAATTTTCTGAGTTTGTGGGTTTGTGGTTTTAATAAGCTGAAAATCTTAATCAGCAAAGTGACAACAAGGAACTGCTTGAGATGTCAATTTGCGTGGAATGGCTCAATAAAATGTGTTGCTTTCATCTTTTATGTTAAATTGCCAAAATAAAACAACTTTTACTAGATATTCTCATTTTTTGGTAGTACTTGTATATATATATATATATATATATATATATATATATATATATATATATATATATATATATATATATATATATATATATATATATATATATATATATATAGTTTTGCATTTAATGGCACCTGGGACGCATTTAATGCACCAGCAGTAAAGCGCTGCTGCTGCTGCTGCTGCTGCTGCTGCTGCTACCGACTGCCAGGCAGCGTCACTGTGTCCTCTGCTGTTTGACTTCATTCTTCTCTCTCGGTGTCCGAGGGGAGACGTGAAGCTGCAGCCGCTCGCTGGACTCGGCTCTCTCCAACCACCACCACAGTCGCTGCTGCTGCTGCTGCAGGGAGGAACAGCTGCGGACCGGCGGTGGAGCTGAGTGAAGGAAAAAAAAAAAAAAGCCAGGTCGTCACATTTGCTTAACATCTGCTTCTGGATTGGTGTTTGGATTAAACAGTGTGTCCACTCAGGAAGCAGCTGGGAGCAGAAGGTGATTCCGCATTAATAATTCACGCTGACGGAGCTCAGCGAGCTCCTCATCATCAAGCCTGGCTTCACTGTTCAACAGTGATGGGAAGAAAATCCCAGAGTGTTTTCAAGTCCTTCACTGCTCCTCAGGAGGAGACTCCAGGTCCATGACCATCAAACTGAACTCATCAACCTTCCTCAGTCCTAAGTTTCACCTGCTAGCCAGCAACCACCTGCTCCTTTATTCTCCTCCCTCGCTCCTCCATTGTCTGGCGCTGGTGCTCGGCCATGAGGGATCATTTCTTATTGAGGGAACCGTTCAAAGCCGGGGGCCGTGAATAATGAACCAACGAGTCTTATCGTAAAGAATCACAGCGCAGGTCCACAGATCCCCCTGCAGCAGAGTCCAGCTGCTGCTGCTGCTGCTGCTGCTGTTACTGCTGCTGCTGCTGTTACTGCTGCTGCTGCTGCTGCTGCTGCTGCTGCTGCTGCTGCTGCTGTTACTGCTGCTGCTGCTGCTGCTGCTGCTGCTGCTGCTGCTGCTGCTGCTACTGCTGCTGCTGCTGCTGCTGCTGCTATCTGCTGCTGCTGCTGCTTACTGCTGCTGCTGTTGCTGCTGCTACTGCACCGCTGCTGCTGCTACTGCTGCTGCTGTTACTGCTGCTGCTGCTGCTGCTGCTGCTGCTGCTGCTGCTGCTGCTGCTGCTGCTGCTACTGCTGCTGCTGCTGCTGCTACTGCTGCTGCTGCTGCTGCTGCTGCTGCTGCTGCTGCTGCTACTGCTACTGCTGCTGCTACTGTTACTGCTGCTGCTGCTGCTTCTTCTATCACTGCTGCTGCCGCAGCTGCTACTGTTACTGCTGCGGCTGCGGCTGCTGCTGTGGCCGCTGCCATGGATGCTGCTGCTACTGTTACTGCGGCTGCTGCTGCTGCTGCTGCTGCTTCTTCTGCTTCTATCACTGCTGCTGCTTCTCCGCTCACCCCGAGCCAGACGGTGGAAATGCATCTCTTATGTTATTTACGACTAGTGACGGCACGTCGCTACGCTAACATGTGAGGCCCACTTGACCCGCTGCATAAATCTTGTATGTTTTATTCATCTTGCCTGTCGCATGAATGTTTTATTGAGACTAGATGGAGCTAAACACTCTCAAATACATACATAGATACCTATATGTGTGTACACACACACACACACACACACACTCACACGTCGCTTGATTGCTTTCAGTGGGTGTGCTCTAGGATTATCAGCTCATTGCCTTTAAGTATCAAATTAATTGCAGAATCATTGTGTATGTTCTCCTCCGGGACAGAGAGATTTAATTAGATATTCAATATGAATGGCTAACCGCGGTGAAATATTCATGATTTGACACAGAAATTCCTTTCAAGTCTTTTTGCAAATTTCTGTTTCAAATCAAGAGAACACTTATTGATACAAGAAAAAGCAGCGGAGTTAACACCTTGAGACTGGGCAGCGCTGGGAGGAGTTTCAGAGACACGAGGAGAAGAAAAAACCTCCAAGACCGCAGCGCCCAGACTCCTGGTTTCCATCCGTCTGTGGGACGGCGGGGGGATGGTGAAGGTGAGCAGAAGGATTGTGGAATTGGCGGCCTCAGCCTCGACACCTGGTTATCAAACACCCAGATATCGTCATCCAGCCCTTCATCATCCCTTCATCATCCGCCTGCCGACCGGCGAGCGTCACAACTGATGTGACGTCTTTGTATCTCTGCCTTTGCAGCTGAGCCGAGCAAACAGAGCACCGGCTGCGAGCACGGGGCTAAATGTTAGCGGCTACACTCACAGGACTGCTGAGGATGAAAAAATGCAGTGCTGGAAAATCTTCCGCCTGTGTTTTCTTTTCTTTTCTTTTTTTGCTTCACTGAAATGTTTGGTGATGTGCACTTTCTCTGAAAAGGTCACATGAACCCAAAAGTTTCTGGCCAACTCCTAAATGGAATTCAAGTGGAAAGACAATGAGAACTCCAACTTGTAGTAATGAGGAAGTGTCAGAACATTCTACCCAGCGCTCTCCAGCGCCTCCCGGTGTCTAAATGTTACTCGTAGAAAGGCTTCAGAAACAGAAAAGATCTTCTGAGCTCTGCAGTGGAGTCAAGGTCAACCTGTCTTCCACCTGACTGCTCTGACTGCGCCATGTGACCATGTGACCATGTGACCATGTGACCTGCTCTCACTTCCAGCAGCTCCGCTCACTGAAGTGGCTGATCATGTAAAGATTGCGGTCGTCCCTCCGGAGGCTTCACCATTGTTGTCACCGCTCGCCGTCCTCGGGGGTGGGGGGGTGGGGAGGTGGGGGGGGTTCTGGTCCTCGTCCTGTTGCTCTTCAAACTGCCCGTCGGCCTCCTCGGCCTGCGCTGGAAATTAAAGTGAAGCAAGACGAGGCGACCGGGGAGTTGGCTTGAATGAGCTTTGGGCAGCAGAGAGAAGATATTTGATGGATTATAATGAGAGGACAAATAGGTTTAGAGTTGAGTAGTGGAGTACATACAGTACATGTTCATTCCCTCTCAGAGTTTTAGGGCTTTGGACTCAACCAATGCGGAAATTTTCTAATTTCCCATGTGAATTTTCTGCAGATTACTTATTTTAAATGCAGAGAGCTTAATCCATTTCCTCTTAGTGATTTTGTCATTGTCCGGAACAGTAAAGGGGCCATGCATCATGTGCCCAACGCAGCCCCCCAGCACCCCCCGCAGCCCCTCGACACCCCCCCTCCTCTAAAGCAGAAAATGCGTAAAAACGATTTTCTTTCCCCCATTTAACTGGAAAAATGTAAATCCTCCATTGTGGACTCCAATTATGATAACCAAAGTGTTTCCCTACACAATAATATAGTGTCTAACGTTGAAGTTGACCTTTTGAAAAAATGTCACAAATTGTTCTTCATTATAAGACATCCGTATTACATCTATAATTTAGTGCACGACGTTTCATTTTGCCAAAATGTTAAATTCTGTCTAATTTAAGCCACAACTATGTGGATCCCGTCTCCATTTCTTCCACTTTAATCCAAATGAGCTTAACCTTTTGACCTTTTGACCTTTACCCCGCTTGACATACACTGTCCCTCCACTGGGCACCAGCGAGCTTCCCCGTCTTGTCCTCACTTCTGCCGTTTCTGATCCTGACAAAACTGCTGCTAGCAGTGATACAAGGTATATATACATATGTACATGTATGTATGTGTATGTGTGTGTGTGGGTGTGTGTGTGTGGGTGTGTGCATGCATATACGGTTTAAACTTCAGTCGTCACCTTAAAAGATAACGTTTGCGTGCACTCACCAAAATGTCCTCACAATACATGTAGCCTGCCAAGGGGTTTGTCCACAAACAGCAGAAAGACACACACACACACACACACACACACACACACACACACACACACACACACACACACAGGTATGACCTTTGAAAGTGGGACATTGCTTCAGGTCCTGAACTTTTACGTCACTCGATATCACCAAGGATCTCCAGCCTGGTTCTGTGGCCCCACTGTGAAGTTCTCAGGAGATAAGAGACACACACACACACACACACACACGCATGCATGATCTAGCCCACAGACAGAGTGGAGCAGGAACATTGCAGTGCAGCGGCTGCAGACTGGGCACCTGCGGCTGTCGCTGTGCATTAATATGTATGTGAGCCGCGTTGGCGCCGTGCGATGAGCTCGCAGTGACTTTGACAGTCAGACCAGGAGAACTGGCAGGACTGAAGCATCGTTCACAGATTTGCAGTTTCCAGCTTCAGATGTGGGTGAAGATGAGGGGCGGAGTTTGTCCAGGTGGAGGCTGCAGGTGGATTTTAGCGACGCTGGCCAACAGAACATATTCCGGTGCCGTGGTTGGTGCGCTTGTCTTCTTCCATAAAGCAAGGCATAAATAAGAGGATGATTGTAATTATCCAGTGTGATTACATGGCGTGGGAGTTTAGCATGCGTCACGCTGGATCATCCAGAGGACGTTCCAGCGTGACGCTCCAACGACTTGATAAATACGCATTAATAAACATGTGAAGGACGCAAACATGCCTCAACGCACACACACACACACACACACACACACACATATATATATATATATATTTTACGAAAAAGCCAGATCACTGTGAACAGCAAAACAATGCTGTGCGCTGTGTAAAGCCCAAATGAAAGTCTGGTCCTGTGGAATAAATTACGGGAGGTAATTAAAGGCGATGCCCCCTCGGTGTTCTTGTTAAAGTTAATTAAAAGTGGTGCCGAGTGACATTTCCCCGTCTGTCGAGAGATCTGCCGGCACTTTGAGCGACAACGCAGAGAAACCTGCTCCGAGTTCACGCAGCTCCGCCGTGGAAGGCGTCTGTAACTCTGGCTGCAGACCCGGCGCTGTTGTTCAAGCCAAGCCTTTGTGAGCCACAGAGCTGCTTCCTCCCTCAAGGCTTTAATCTTCACATCTTCAGTCTTTGTGTCTATTTTCAACGGAGGCGCTATTGTTTGCGCTGAGCGAGTGTACGGTGTGTATTTCAAGCTGCCACCTCCAGGAGCTTCATGACTCCCGGGGCTTTGAGAAATTGTTTTCTTATCGTGGAAAATAGAAAAGAAGCGCAGATGAAAGTGGCTCCCCGGTCGCCCTCGCCTGCCTCTCATTATGCATCAGATTAGGCTGACGACACTCAGCGCGTGGCATTAATCAGAACGCAGAGACGTTTCCTCGCATCGTAATTTAATCTTCTTATTTATTTTTTGGGGGGGGGGTTGGATGAAAAGTGAGGGAAAAGTTTGAAAGCGCTATTTGTGTGATGGCGTAAAGGTCCCTGCAGGGGTCGCTTGCATTGATTAGCTGCTGTTTTGTCAGTGTGTGTGTGTGTGTGTGTCTTTCGGCGTGGCTGATCTCTGCTTGATTGCCGGAGGTCATGGAGGAGCTGGAAGCAGCCGTCCGATGTCTTGATGCACCACCGGTTTCTTCCTCAAGGGCGGCGCCTTCAGCTGTTATTTCCACTCAAAATGAAATCCAGAATAGGATAGAATTTCCTTAATTGTCATCATACGTGGTGCATGAGGAAATCAGCGGCAGCGGCGGCAGCAGCGGCAGCAGCAGCAGCAGCAGCAGCAGCAGCAGCAGTAACAGCAGCAGCAGCAGCAGCAGCAGCGGCAGCAGCAGCAGCAGCAGCAGCAGCAGCAGCAGCAGCAGCAGCAGCAGCAGCAGCAGCAGCCTCTGGCCGCAGTGATGGAAAAAGAGGACTTTCAGATTTTGTGTGTGTGTGAAATGATCTTTTGTGACTCATGGCGTCAGTCACACAGCGGCGCTGTGTGTGAGAGTGATGTGCAGCAGCACCTGACATTTCCAGCAGGGCAGGTGGGAGGACCAGGGGGACCGACAGCAGATACACCACCACAAAATAACAGAGTGATGGTGGAGGTGCAGAAGTCACATGTTCCAAGAGCAGTTTCCTTCAGGTAGGAAGAAGCAGGAGAGAGGTCAAGGTGAGTCAGTGAGTCAGTGAGTCAGTGAGTCAGTGCTCCAGGCTGTCCCACAGAGGAAAGCAGGAGCAGGAAGAGGAGGCTCGTATCAGCTGTAAGCAGTGGCTACTGAAGCCGTGGCTGTGGCTGCTGCCATGCTGGGGGATTTATTAGAACCCGGACTGTGTTTTTGAAATCGTAACAATCATGATGATGATGACGAGCCGGCGCCGAAGGCTTTCCAGGTGGCAGCGTGGCTGCTCGGCCGTGCGCTGCATCTCTCCAGGAAGTGGCCTTGTGCGTCGGACGTCGGCCTTCTCAACAGCAGGAAGCAGCAGCAGCCGGGGAACAGCCAATCGACTTCAGGCTTCCTCACTGAACCAGCAGGAACAACTCTGATTGGCTGTTTCACAGACACGTGGTCTGCCCAGTCACGCCTCCCTTGACAAACACCGTCAGTGGGATCTTTCCAGATGGATCGCTGAGATCTGCAGCTTTCAAACGAGTCTGATTGATGATCTCCGTTTCCAGGGAGCTTCTTCTTCTTCTTCTACTCCTCCTCCTCCTCCCCCTCCTCCTCCTTCTTCTTCTTCTTCTTCTTCTTCTTCTTCTTCTTCTTCTCCTCCTTCTTCTTCTCCTTCTTCTTCTTCTTCTTCTTCTTCTTCTACTCCTCCTCCTCCTCCTCCTTCTTCTTCTTCTCCTTCTTCTCTCACAACCTGTTTGCACATGTGGGTGTTGCTGCCACCATGCACAGTCGTGTGGGGAGCAACACTGGTGTTTGGCCTTCAATCAACCATCTGCTGGGGCTCACCATCAAGCAGCTCCAGGTTGCTTCAGCAGGGCCCTGATACCTGATGCTTCCCTCAGGTTAGGAGAGTTTTATTCCCCAGCAAAGTCCTGCAATACTGTGAGGTGCAAAATTTGATTTCCTTTTTTTTTTTTTTGGTTTCCAAAGAAAAGAAAGATTGAAGTAAGCGGAGGCTGTGGCTTGACTGAAAACTCCTTGAAAATAAAAGCTCGTGGGATGACTTTTCTTATGCTTTAAAAACGGCGTGGGGGTGGGTGGGGTGGAGGGGTGGTGAGGGGGGGGGTTTGGTCCCAAGCCTGTAAGTAAAATAAAATCAAACTTTGAAAAATGACAAAACTCTGTAGAATAAAACAGAAGAGAATGCGAGCAGTGGTTCCAATAATGTGCAATCTTTCAAAGCAGCCGTCGCCCAGCCACTCACCTTGGCTCTGCCGCAGTGCATGCTGGGACTGAGGTGACCACCCCCAGGCACTGCTCTGGTTTGGATTCAGAGCCTTTCACTTTGATGTAAACACTGGGAGTGAGGGGTGACCACCGCCCAGGGGCCTCTTCCTCCTCCTCCTCCTCCTCCTCCTCCTCCTCCTCCTCCTCCTCCAGCCAGGCCACAGATGACATCAGGGTGTGATTTCGCTGCCATGGTGAGGAGCACTCATTCATCTTGGAGTCCATTTGAGGAGCAAACACAGGTTTTCCATTACAGGCTGCCAGCGACGGAGGAAGCCGCCGGTGGCGACACATTAGAGAGGCGGAGCCTATCTGTCACCAAAACGCCTCTTTTAAACACGGAACCAGCCCAGCGCTGTCAAGCAAGACGGCAGAATTCAACATGGGAATGGGGGATGGATGAAGATTCTCTTTTTCTAAAGGCCCAATCCAGTGAATCTCACAATTGGATAAGCAGTCTGTGGATATCTGGGGCTCTAACTGTGGTTGCAGCTGAACTAAAGTGAAAGACTCTCTGCCTGCATCCATCAAATCTTGTGTGAGAAATGCGGCGACGGCTTCAGGGGGAAAAAATGAAACAAAAGCTGGGAAATCTTTACCTGCGTGTCTCTGACGAGTGTGTGCAGGAAACAAGGCGAGTGTCGGGACTGTCGGTGTCAGGTAGTTATTTAAAGACTCTGCGTTCCTTAAACTGGCACGCAGTGTTTTCATTTTTTGGCCATAGAAATCTCAGCTTATTAAAGTTTATCCAGGGAATACATTGTTGTTGTTGTTGTTTTCTTTTCAGTTGAATGTAAGCCCAAACAGATGATGATTACATAACTGCTGGAACCAATATTCCTGTTACAAAAAAAAAAGAAAAGAAAGTTGTTTGTATTCCAAACACTGTGAGTGAGAAACAGAGAGAAATATCACTGATCTGTTTGAAAAGAAGAATATAAACCCTGCTTCAGTTGGTTTTCTCCTGATGGCCTTTTCAATGTTCTGCTCATTTGACCTCAAACACCGTCCAACTAACACGGAACAAGGTCTGTATTGAAGCGGCGACGCCCTCAATGCAGCCTCTCTCAAATGTTGTCTGAATTGAATCTGTGAGAGAGACTCACTCTCTGACAGAGAATCACTCTCTGAGAGAGACTCACTCTGCGAGAGAGAATCACTCTGCGAGAGAGAATCACTCTGTGAGAGAGACTCACTCTGCGAGAGAGAATCACTCTCTGAGAGAAACTCACTCTGTGAGAGAGACTCACTCTGTGAGAGAAACTCACTCTGCGAGAGAGACTCACTCTGCGAGAGAGACTCACTCTGCGAGAGACTCACTCTGTGAGAGACTCACTCTGCGAGAGAGAATCACTCTGTGAGAGAGACTCACTCTGTGAGAGAAACTCACTCTGCGAGAGAGAATCACTCTGTGAGAGAGAATCACTCTGTCGGCCGCCTGCTGCGTGACTTTGTACTGAGTGTGCGGTGGACAGAGTGCAACACCGGGCCGAGCCGAGCGGCAAACGCAGCCCACTGATCCTGCTCTCAGCCGGGGATTGACTTCCCCTCTTCCATCCCATCAATCCCAGCCTGCCACTCTCATCCCTTCTCATCCCTTTCCAGCAGATGCCCAACAGGAAGCCAAATAGCGGCTCAGGAGATTCTGCAGCGGTAAATTAGGCTGGACGGCGACAACTGGTCGACCACTGGTCGACCACTGGTTTGACCACTGGTTTGACCTTTGCAGTGCCAAACTGCAGCGTACGAGGACGAGGAGCCCGATGGCAAAAAGTATGATTCCGCTCTCTCTCTTTGTCCCGACTCCCTCGTGGGGTCCCACAAGGTTGACTCATCGGTCCATTCTTGTATATTTTTGATTCAATGCTATGCAGCTGTATATATATATTCATGCAAACGTGACGTGAAATCCTATTCAACCACTGCCTTCCTACCTGCAACAGAGGCTTTTTATGACAACCCAAAGACTCTGCCGACAGATCTGCTGAAGTTCCATTTCCTCCCTCTGCATCATTTCTGTCAGTAACGTAGACAAAAGTCAAACATCATGAACGTCAGGAAGAATCTTCACTCTGAACGTGAGCGACACATTGCAA
This sequence comes from Thamnaconus septentrionalis, assembly GCA_009823395.1. Taxonomy (NCBI): domain Eukaryota; kingdom Metazoa; phylum Chordata; class Actinopteri; order Tetraodontiformes; family Monacanthidae; genus Thamnaconus; species Thamnaconus septentrionalis. The sequence goes on along the minus strand of CM020512.1, from coordinate 22,238,689 downwards.
TGTCAGTCTTGTTATCGGCAGTACGACAAATATCGGCAAGTGCCTTTAGCGCCACCTGTCTGTGACTTCTTGCACCGGCCTTCATACTGCAGAGTCAGTGTGCAGCTGTGCACTGCCAACTAATTAAGATTTATTTCTGGGGAACGCAGTGAAAAAGGCTCTCCGCATGTCAACTGCGTGGTCCTGCATTAATGAGTCGACGCTCCAATCTGGAGCAATTCTTCAACCGCTGTCAGCCACCGCTGGCTCGGCAGCAGGTTGTTGTGTCTCCTGCGCTTTTATGCAGCCGAGCAGAATGCGTCCAACTGAAGGTGGCGCAGTTCATCTTAGATGTATCCAATATGTGGCTGTGGGAATAAACGGTGATGAAGAGGCTGGTGGGAAGCAGCAGCCAGAGGACCGTGGTGACTAAACAGAAGGACACCTTCATGAATGTAGCAATATAGAGGTCATAAATCAAGCCAAATGTTTCCACACTGGACCTTGAAGACGTTTGAAATTCTTTTCTCTGTGTCGCTGCACAAAGTGAAACCCAGACAGAAGATAATGGCTTGATAAGTGAAGGAAGGGAAGCAGGTGGCGCCACCTGTGCCTCTTTGGTTCTTCTCACTTCCATCTCTGCTCCTCACACTCCAGCGCCTGCAGGGATCCGCCTTCCGACGCGGCGCCGCTCCGCCGTCTCTCCTGTCAATCTTCCGAGCGCCGCACTCGGAGGGAGGGTCCCCTTGCCGAGCGCAGGCTCTCCGGGGACCGATGGAGCAGCTGGTGATGTGAAGCCCGTCGGGGTCTTTTGGGCTTCGAGGTGTCGGCGCCATCGAAACCACTTTCACTCCCCCGCCCCAAATGCGAGTGGCGCTGCGCCGGCAGCTAACTGCGCTAGTGTCAGACTGAGTGGGCACGGCGAGCTGGGACTGAAAGATTTGGGATTAAAGCGAGCGAGATCATCAACGCCGCTCAACGGCGTCGTCTTCGTGTCTGCGGCAAAGCAAAGTGTGAGGCGGCTGGAGAGCCAGGAGACGCCACGTTTAGAAGATCAGCCAACTGGGGCTCATTAGCAGGACTTTCTCTCCTCAGCAGGAAGACAAGGCCTTGGAATACTCATCACTGCTTGCTGCTGCTTTAGCTGCTTGTTTTTCACAACCTGCTTAATCCCTTTTTATCTGTGTAAACTGTAACTGTGTTTTGTGTTTTGCCGCTGCCCATCCTGGCCAAGTCTAAAGAGGCTCTTTGTTTCAATAGGATCTTCCCGGTTAAATAAAGGTTAAAGAAATCCAGAAAATCAATCATTTTGCTGCAACTTGCCGGTCAGTTGGTGACGTGCAGGTCTGAGGACGGCTACTAAACACAGGGTTTTTCCTCTGGCTGCATGCAGGTGCTGAGGTTCATGATGCTGATGGACATCCTCAGTGGCCGTGTGAGGACTCCATGTTTCCGCCCTGGCAGGTGATCCCATCCTGGTGGTTGTCTGCGGGCTTCCTTGAGGTTGGACACAACATGCTGATCAGTGTTTGACTCCCCAGGAGGAGCGAGCGAAGTCCCTCACAGCTGCTGCTGCTGCTGGCCAGTCGTCAGCGGCTCCTCGCCATCCCACAAAGAAACAACATGACGGTGAGAAATAGATCACGCTCAGTCGCTCAGGATTATTCTCCAACACTGCAACGCTTTGGTGACCAAGTTGAGATCAAAGTTCTGACGATTCCAGTTGAACAACTAAACCGGTTCAATCTCTGCTATGAACACCAATACAAATTGTTGTTCAGGTTCTTCCACGTGTGGCAACAGCAACAAAAGTGTGCGTGCGTGGCCTCCGTGCTGCTGCAGGAGAGGAAGTGGCTGTGATGGATGGTGACAGACGGCTGGCGGGAGCGACGGCTGCGTCGGCCTCGCAAACCCGCTTAATGTTCAGAGGCACGCGCTCACTCACAGTTTACAAGCAGGTCAGCTCCCCCTCCAGTGTTAACAGATGAGGGAGTCTCTGACCTGAAGCCACTTCATCATGTGCGTAAAATAGCAAATGAACACATCCTGCCTGTGCCAAGCGGTCGACTGCTTCCCGCTGCCAAGGGGGCGCCGTGCCGCCGGTTGCTTCCTTGCTGGCTGGTTTGTTTGCCTCATGCTAAAAAAATTCAAAATCCAAAATAAGTACCGTATTTTCCGGACTTTAAGCCGCTACTTTTTTCCCCACGCTTTGAACCATGGCGGCTTATGCAAAGGTGCGGCTTTTCTGTGGATTTTACTTCAGCCGCCAGGGGGCGCTTTAGCAGGAAGTTGCAAAAACGAGACAAGCGGAGACACGGAGAGCAACACTGACATAGACACAGCGAAGCTATGTGACGAAGCTCTTCTGAGGCTGCTCGACTCCCACACTGAAGAAAGTGTCTTCATCAGGAGGAAGATGAACAGCGCCAGCTGGTTTCTGGGCTCAGTCTTCATGAAGCCACTTTAATGCTTCCAGTGCGCATGGAGAAAAAGTGACAGCGGGTCGACGTGTGTTCAGTGGGTTCAGTTCAACTTCTCTGTTTTGATTGATCGGCTACTTTTACCGCTGTGTTAGCGCCACCGCTGGGAAACTTCAGTCACTTCAGTTATGCAAATAAACAAGTCAGAAATCTTTCTGTGTAGCGCTAAATCTATCTATCTCATCTTTATCCATCTGTCTATGCAATGTATGTCTCATTTCACAACCTAGATATCGGCGGCTTATATATGTACATTTCCAATTTTTTTGAAAAAACTTATATTGAGGTGCGCTCTATAGTCTGGAAAATACGGAGTATCGTTTCATCTGAGCCAAAAGGAAAGAGTGGGTAGGTAGCCAGGAGGTTTCTGCCAGTGGGTTTGTCAGTGTGAGCAGAGCGTCAGTGCAATGAAAGAATTCAAGGCCAGCTGCTTACTTAAATGGAGTAAATAAAGCGGCTATATAGATATATATTTGTTTGCTCAAGTGCCTCGATCAACTGACTGGGCCAATGTTTCCGTGTTCAGCTGCGTTCCAAGGACGCTGGGGATATCGCAGCAAGGCTTTAGTGCAGAATGATGAGAAGCGTGTTTGAAAAGGCGTAGCAGCAGAATCTGCATCTTGTCTCGGTCTGTGGTCTTCATGTTGAAAGTCAGGCCGTGGCGGCTGAGCCATATCCTCCGCCGTGCATGCACCAGCGTCCTGCCACCCCTGATGGAGTGAGAGTCAGCAGTCCTCCCTGTTAGTGTGGCCCAGCGTTGACTTCACCACCGTCCGTCCGTCCGTCCGTCTCGCAGCTCGTGTTCCGCCTCCCATTTATCACCCAATAGTTTAATAATTTAGCGCGGCCCAATTAGAACGTATGCATCGGCCCCCTGAATTAAACATGAGCAGTAATTTGTGCAGGAAATGGGAGCTGATTTGCCGAGATACGCGGCGACATCCGAAAAAGTACGAGGTGCGAGCGAGGTGACTCGGCGAAGGCGGGGCTGGAGGAAATAGCTGCGAAAACACATGAAATATGCATGCGTAATAAGGATATTATTAGATCGCAGATGTTCTTTCCAGCCGACGCAAAGGTAAGACGCAGCGAGAGGGGCGTCGGCCAAAAGCAGCCTCCACAAGATGTTTGTGCTGCTCTCCAGCGGACTGTGGGTCAGCACTGTGACGACGAGGAGCTGAAGAAGTTCATCATCTCCCTCTGAACTGCATTCTGGGAGATGTCATCACAGTGCGAGGCACTGGAGGATCTTCCCAGTGATGCGACGTCCCACTCTGCTCCACTCCTCCTCCCAGGCTGGCTTTGCTTCCCTGCTGCGGTGGATGAATTAATCCCGCGCTGACACATCGACTGTTTTCAAAGCTAATTGCTACGCCTGCATTTATCTCTGCAAACAGACGCACGGCGACGGCGGCTCCTTATCTGGCCTTTTATTCATTGACTTCTTTTCTTGAGGACAAACAGGCAGAACGTGCAGTCTGGCTGAAGAAACAGGTTTGTTTGACTGTGGCTGCTGCTCCTGTCACAGCCAATAATGGCCGGCGTGTTTGACTTTAATCCCTGGGACGCACATAAAGCAGGCAGCGCTGCCTGTCAGCTAATGGGCAAATGAAATGCCTGCTGGTACTACAGTGAAATTGCCACACTAGGATGCAATAAAACAAAGAAAGTCCAACAGAGTCTGTAAATAAGAACCGATGCGTCTTAAAGCCGGGACAAGGAAAAAAAAAAAGTTGTTTCCTTCTCCCTTTTATTGCGCTCTGTAATGAAAAAAGTGTCAAAATAAACTCTTCCAATCCATCATCGGCGTCGTTGACTGGCTGGAGTGAGGCAACGTCACACACACTCACACACACTCAAACACACACACACACTCCAGACTCACACACTGATTCAACGGCGTCAGATCAACAAGTTCAGTTCTCTTCCTTCCACATTCTGAAGGTCGTTTTGACCTTCAGCCCGGCCTCTTCATCGCGGCTACTTGCCTAAATGCATTGAGGCGCTGCTGCTGCTGTGATTGGCTGATTCACAGCCGTGTGGTATTGAACACTGTACCTGATAAAGTGACCTGTGACTCGACTCGGTTCTGATGCTTGTGATGTTTATCGCAGGACTTCTGTCGTCCTTCAGAGTTAGGTTGTCTAATAATTGCTGCAGGTGAAAAATCGACTTGAACGTGAAGTCATTGATAACTGCTCATTCTTCTTCTGACTATCATTACTATAAATGTTGTTATTACTATCATTATTAATAAACATGCTGTAGTTTAGTGCAGCGTTGCAGTCGGAAAGGGAAATAAGCAAAATGCTGAAGTATTTTTTGGACGTGACTTCCTCGTGAGTGATGAGAAGAAGCCCGCAAGACAAGAAATTCAAATATTTGGGAGTGGATCCAACATCACTGCGGTTTAGATGAAATATCTGTAGCTTCAAGCATTACGGCAGCCGTGACAAATGAATAACTCTAATCATATGTCTCTCCACTCTGGGACTCATGAATCATTCCGCACCAACAGATTAATAGCTCATAAATCTTGGGCAGAAACATTACACCTCTGCAATTAGAGCGGCTGAGCCACAGCTGAGCCGCAGCGCCAGACTCGTGCTGGATTCAAAATGTTTGGCCAACGTGATGACAGGCAGAAAAGCCGGTGGGAAATCTATGCAGCTCTTGAAGGAGTCAACGGTGCCCTGCTTCTGTCACAGTTATCAATGTGTGTGTAACATTGTTTTCACTCGTAGATGACAGCTGCTGCCGGTGGAAGTGGAGCTTCTGCAGCGCTGCCACAGAGACCTGGTGAGGGCCACGGAGACCTCGTGAGGGCCACGGAGACCTCGTGAGGGCCACAAAGTACTCGTGAGGGCCACAGAGACCTCGTGAGGGCCACAAAGACCTCGTGAGGGCCACAGAGACCTCGTGAGGGCCACAAAGACCTTGTGAGGGCCACGGAGACCTCGTGAGGGCCACGGAGACCTCGTGAGGGCCACGGAGACCTCGTGAGGGCCACAAAGACCTTGTGAGGGCCACGGAGACCTCGTGAGGGCCACGGAGACCTCGTGAAGGCCACAGAGACCTCGTGAAGGCCACAGACACCTCGTGAAGGCCACAGACACCTCGTGAGGGCCACCGAGACCTTGTGAAGGCCACAGAGACCTCGTGAGGGCCACAAAGACCTTGTGAGGGCCACGCGATGTTGTCATCATCGGTGATAAGGTAAGAAGAAAGTGTGACACTTTGTTTCCTCTTGGTTAAGACGCCGGGCCAGGCGTGCAGGCACGGCAGTGCACGTCAACCTCGGGCTGTCGGTACAGCTACACTCCCACCGTTAGAACCAATGAGAAACAACCGCAATGATGGCGGGAAAAACTCTGAACTCTCTTTCCAAAAGCCTGGAACTCACTCCTGACTGTACTCATAAAAAAACGACAAAACCGTCAATGTTGGTGGGTTGGAAGTTGAGGGTAAGACAGACCAGACATTGATCATTAAATACTGTTGGATGAGCTGAGATCACTTCAACCATTTTCATTTCTTTAAAGTAGCCGCTAACATGCTAGCATCACTGTGTGTTGACATCGACACTCGACATTTTCTTGCTTTAACTGCTTCTCGTACGAGCCAGCGCAGAACCTCTTGGTTTTTACGGTGCTCAGCTGTGCCCTCTAGTGGTGAAACTTTGCTGATTGAACTGCTGCTCAATCACAGGTCACAGGAGTGACTGTAAAAAGTGTCTCTAGCCTTGCGCTAGTAAAGACCCCCGTCGCTAAACTCCCAGTCGGTGTTCAGCCGACACTAATTGTGCCTTCAAGCCTCTTTGACTCTTGAAACAATGTTTTTGATGGCGTGGACCGAGGAATCATTCGATATTGCAGGCGGTGTTTCAGTGTGTGTTTGTGTGCGTTTGTGAGTTTGTTGCAACAAGCCTGCGTGCTTCTTTCACCGTAAATAAAGTCAGGCGGCGACCTGCTCCTCCGTTTCCTCGCTGAGCCCTGAATGGTTCCTCAGTGATGTTGAGTTGCACTTGACAGAAAACCAGAGCTGCGGTGCAATCAGTCCAGAATTACGCACTCTGTTATTAGCGTGCCACTAGCTGCAGCGCCACCAACAGACTGTCCTTCCCACAAAGCCTTTCAATGAGCATCAAGATTGTTTTTGGGGGGAAGTTGAAGAAGTTTTCTGGGAGCAGTGTAATTCCAGACAGCTTCCTCTGAGTGGCAGCAGCGTTCGTAGCCTCACTGGAGGTGGCGTTTGTTTGTTGTCCAATCAAAGCTCAAGCAGAAGTTCTGTGGAAACAGATTTGGGCTGAATAAACTCCGACCTAGTGGACGTTCAGCTCGCGCCACCGCCGCCGCTCGTGTCTCGCTCAGTGTTTCCACGTGGAGCTGCCGCTAGCGTTAGCATTAGCGCCTCTGTCTGGACAGACAGCGAGAGCAAATGTTCCTCAGTCTCTCACTCTGCAGTGTAACTACACACACACGCAGCAGCCCACACCTGCATGCACGCACGGATAAAGAATCTCACAAGATACACAAACTTATTTTATGAATGTAAACGTTTTGTTTTGTTTTTTGTCGTTGTTGCGTTTTGGTGGTGATTTGATGTCCAGCGTGCAGGTCAAAGAAGAACCATCTCAGTCTTGAACCGTCTCAGTCTGCCTCTTCCTCTGTATTGAGTCATTTATTGGGCGGCTGAATGCAGCGGCTCGTTGCTGCGGCTCGTTGCTGCGGCGGCTCGCTGCTGCGGCGGCTCCATGCAGGGAGGCTGATGTGTGACTTCCATCTCCATCGAGACGCCCGCAGCAACACGCTGAGCCCGCTGCCACTGCGCTCTGCACCACGTCACTGCTCACTGCTGCTCTCGCTCTGTTGTGCGTGTTGTCGTGTCAAAGCGGTGGAATGGAGACTTTTCATCGACGGCACGTGGCTCCTCCCATTCAGTCTGGCTGCGTTCCAAACGCCATCTTTTCCTCTGCAACTGAACACTTGTGGCCGCGTGTGGCGTCTTTCAGAGCCGCATGGCTTCAGCGTCGTTGGTGGAACTGAATCTTCTTCCGCTGTCACTGCGGAACTTCCTCATTTCTTTGAGCTCCAGGCAGCTTCCGGTCGCCTCCCAGCCTGCCTCTCATTGGCTGTTGGAGGCAAACAAGAAACTCCAGACCGTAAATATCAAACATGTTTCATGTCTCCGACCCCTGACCTCTCATGGTACCAACGTGCTCTGGTGCTGTACTGACCCACACACTCAGACTCAGTTTATTTTCATTCCTTCCTGTTTCTCCTACGACTGTCTGGGAAGCAAATCAGCAGCAATGGCAATAATAATAATAATAATATTAATCATTTCATTCTATTTGAATTTTTGTACTTTTTTGGCTTAGTTTCAACTTGTGGAAAGAAGTCCGACCGCTGAGGAGCTCGTGCGCAGCATTTCTAAATGCACCAGTGTTGCTTTGTGACTGTGTCTAGTCATATTTATTGCCGGTCTAGTTTCCTGTGATGTGGAGATATGGTCTGGTCTGGTCTGGCCGTGTGAGCGGAGCGTCTGGTCTTCCAACCTCCAGCGGTGAGGAAGACTCGGAAGAAAACAATGCAGCAGGACTTCACTGATGGAGCCCGGCTCAGTTTTGCTCTTTCACTGAGCTGCTGGTGTCTGCTGGGTGGAGGCCAGTGGTGCTCAGGTGTGTGTGTGTGTGTGTGTGTGTGTGGTGTATTTGCACAGGTTCCAGCTTTGTTCCACCACCAAACATCTCAATCTGATTCCACAAACCACATCACTGCCTCATTTCTTTGGCTACCAATATAATAAAAAATATGATAAAAATATATTTCCACTGTTTCCCTCACTGCAACAGCGGTTCAGCAGGGACTTGTTTTTTTGTTTTGTTGTTTAAATAATAAACTGGCGGAATGTGAAACAGCTGCAATAAAGTTACCTTGTATAACGTTTGTTCCCAAACTGCTTCCCAGAGATCTGCTTTAGTTTGGCTTTATTGGAGGGAGAAAACTCCGGACCAGCAGCAGACTGATGGAATCCATCTCGCCAATCAAGGTTTTGGGTTTTTTTTTTTGGAAAAACACCATTTTTTTTCTTGTCTGGGTTTGTGAGGCCACCTTATTTCACTCCAAACTTTTTTTTTTTTTTTTTCCCCCGGCAGCCTGTCAGCAGCCAGCAGCAGAACATAGATCTGTAAGTGGTGAAGCCGTAACGGCGCAGAGGGGAGACATTCTGCAGACACGTGTGCTGCGCAAATGCTTTGGCGAATGAAGGTTGTTGTTGTTGTTGGTGGTGGTGATGGTGGTAGTGGGGTGGGGGGAGGGGTTATCGAGAGGCAAGCACTCTGGCTCCGCCCGCCCGAGGGTCTTTCACATCTCAGGCGCCGGCTGCGACACTCGGCCGCATCGATCAGCAGCTGCAAAATGTTTTCCAGACACAAAATGGCAATCCAATATCAAAGAGGCACAAAGAATCTCTTATTTACAGCCAGTTGTAGAGGCAGTGTTGGCAAATAGGGCCCAGTGTGCACTGCAACCGGGCTTGGCTTTAGAAATAAAGACATGAAATAATAATAATAATGATAAGAAGAAGAGTGATGGCTGCTGGGAAGCCTGAGTGTCTGAATGTGCAAACAGGTGAAACATGGTTCCCAGGGCTGCAAAGTGACTGAAAGCTCATTCAGAATGAATGAAGCCGCAGCCAAACAAGAAGAAAACTCTGCTTCTGTTTGGCTGCAGCGAGATTTCTCTCATTTCTCCCCTGGAAACACTGCAGCAGCAACAGACGCCAGGCTGATGAAACAGCCAGCCAGAAGACGCTGCACTGGGGTGTGTGTGTGTGTGTGTGTGTGTGTGTGTGTGTGTGTGCGCGATGACAGTTCTCATTAGGCAGCAGAGTGTGTGAGGCCTCAGATAGATTGAAGTGACAAAAATGTTCTCCCTCCGTCGGTCGCCGCTGCTTCTCACTGCCAGTGGAAGTAGGTTGGGGGGGGAGGTCGGGCGGGCGGGGGTCTCGCAGGTCTCTTAGCTGGAAGGCGAAAAGGCAGAAACATTAGATTTGTGCGTGTTGGGCCAAGATGCAGCGGCTGATACATGATTTAGCCGCTGCTGTGTTTCCATCCTGGTTGTTGGTCTGTGGCAGCTGACAGGTCGCACAAGTCGCACAAGTCGCACAAGTCTTTGATTATCCATTTATCAAATACAAAAAAAGAAATGTAGACAATTTGAATTCCATTTCTTGGGTTTGCAGTTTTTTTTTACCGGTGAGATTTTATTCAATTTTCCCACATTGTTCATTCAGCAGAAACAACAAATGCGGAGTTCCTGCCTCAACTTGCGTCTCATTGGCTGGCAGCAGCTTGCCCCGCCCATCGGGAATCCTCCAGGAGGACTTGGACAAGGCTTCAGAAGTGGTCGGCAGGGGTCGGCGGGGGTCACATCTTGAAACTTTCCACCTCGTTACATCAACGCTGGTGTGAACAGAGCTTCAGTCTGAGCCGCCTGCATCCGCGTGGCAGGTGGCAGGACGAGTGGCAGCTGCCACGCTAGAGGGAGCCGGGTACTGAAGGTGCCGCTCCCTCTCGGTGGCCAGATGGGCCGGAGCTCAGCGACGCCGCTCTGCCTTGAAATATTTGTCAAGCCGCTGAAGTGGTGGAAAAATAAAGCGGGGCCACCTGGATTACGCTGAAGCTCGTGCAGCTCTGCAAATATGAGCGAGGAGCGTTGGAGGGATTGGAGCCTGTTTGGAGGTTCAGGGCTGCCATTTCTCACCGTCTCTTCAAGTGGATCAGGCTGAGAATGACAGCGGGACTCGTCTTCAGTCTGCTCCCACCTGAACTGGGTCCCTCCAGGAACCAGGCTGCTGATTGGTTCCTGTCCAAAGGTCAGAGTGCCATCAAGCAGCTGAACGTCCTGGAGGTTCTAAAGGACCTGAAGACCTCACAGAGCAGGAACCAGTGCATGACGTGAAGAGCACTGCTGCACCAAACTGCCCTGCAAGTACTCCATCATCCATCCATCCATCCACCATCCATCCATCCACCATCCACTATCCATCCATCCATCCATCCATCCACCATCCATCCATCCATCCATCCATCATCCATCCATCCATCCATCCATCCATCCATCCATCCATCCATCCACCATCCACCATCCATCCATCCACCATCCATCCACCATCCACCATCCATCCACCATCCATCCATCCACCATCCATCCATCCACCATCCATCTATCCATCCATCCATCATCCATCCATCTATCCATCCAATATCCATCCATCCATCCACCATCCATCCATTCATCCATCCATCCATCCATCCATCCATCCATCCATCCATCCATCCATCCATCCATCCATCCATCCATCCATCCATCCATCCATCCATCCATCCATCCATCACCATCCATCCATCCATCCACCATCCATCCACCACCATCCATCCATCCATCCATCCATCCATCCACCATCCATCCATCCATCCATCCATCCATCCATCCACCCATCCACCATCCATCCATCCACCATCTTCTATACCTGCTTCCTCCTTCCTGCCCCAGGGTTCTGCTGGAGCCTCTCCCAGCTGTCATCCACCATCCATCCATCCATCCATCCATCCATCTTCTACAATCAGTGCTGGCCTTTTAACTTTCAAATGGTATTGTTGATTAATGGGATTATCCAAATTTAAATGCAGTGATTTAAATGCAGTGAGGTCTAAAACCACAATAATAGAACTTACTGCGACTGAAAAAAAAGGATGAGAAAGCAATTACTGTGCCGCGGTCACTCCCTCACTTCATCCTGCCAATATTCAGCAACTCAACTCTGAAATCATTTTTTTTTTTTTGCTTTTCCATTAATATTCTGCCACAATCCAAGAGTTTTTATCTCTTCCAAAAGCTAAACTGGTGAGTGGGGGGGTCCTCTGAGGCCTGTGAGGAACCTGCCTGGCAGTCAAGCACTCTGAATATTAACCATCCAGTGGCTGCCAGCCACGCAGGAATGTGAGTCGCAGCGGGCAGGAAGCGCAAAAACCAAGAGGAGGAGAAGAAGAAGAAGTCTCGCAGAAAGAATCCTTTCATGAGGAATCAATTAGCGCCGCTGTCGGTTGGCTGGCTTTATCTCCACCGTCCACAGACCCCCCATCGTCAACACAGAGGGCCCTGCGGGGGAGGGGGGAGGGGGGAGATTTCAAAGGGCCAAGTCTTGGATGGAAGGGAAGCGGTCACAGATGATAGACGTCTGGTTCTGTCACTGTAAACTGGAGCCAGCTTCATTATTTCAGGTCCAGGGACAACCAGGACGAGTCCCATTCCCATTTAAAGGGACATGAAAATGCACACACACACACACACACACACACTCTCAGGGTTGAAGTGTTGTGTGTTCAAAGATGACACTCTGCATTTCGTGGTCGCTATTTGAGTTGTTTCTCCACCTTCTCTAACGACCCCATTCTGACCTTTGACCTCTGGCTCCAGTGGGCGCAGGTCAGGTGTCACCCAGTGTCTTTGTCACAGTCTTTAAATGCAAAGGACTAAGTCAAGACCAAGGGTCTGTCGTGTCCTCATCACATCTCTTTCTTTCACTTTTAAACCTCACCAGGGTCAAAGCTAAGCGCTAACAGCTCGGCGGCTTTCTTGGCCAAGTCAACATGCTGTGCACTTTCAGTGCCATCAAATTGTTTTCCACATTCCACATTCTGACTGTATTTTCCACCTGCACGATAACAGAGCCAGAGGTTCAGCCTATATGCTGTCAGGCAGCTGGATTGTCCACACCAGGCTTCCTTAGAAACACGCTGGTGCAAGATGGCAGCTAAATGGGAGCACTGGCGCCCTCATTGGTCTCTGGAGATTCTCATATATAAATAATAATAAAGCATTTTTATGCAGTTCAGCTTTTACCAACATAAAAATCCCAAGTCCAGCTAAATACTACACAGTCGACCTTTAGCCTCGTCTTCTGTATGAGCCAAGCAGGGCGGCGATCTCTCTGCTATTTTCACCAGGACAATGAGTCCAATGAGCTTCTTGGCTCTCCTGGCCAGAACACTGCAGCCAAACACTGGTGTCCCTGCCGTTCCAGATAATAGCTGGACTCATTCCTGGCCTGCCAGACCACAACAACTGGGAAGAAATGGTCTGAATCCCAAAGGCAGCCCTCTGGCATGACAGATCAATTACACCATCCTCCCTCCGCGCCAGCCGCGTGAGAAGGGGGTTGAAAGAAAACCAGGTTGATGCGGGTCCCTGAATGAATAGCGACTCAGTTGTCGGAAAACATCGTTGAATGGGCCCACGCCTTGCGGTGTTGCACACCGGGGGGGGCGTAGGGTTACACATTATGGGGCCTCTGAAAGCGGGACGGAGGCGAGCCAAGATATCAATGAGTCCATCGTCTGGGCCTTTGTAGCCTGCGTCAGTGCGGTGACAGCAGCAGGACGTGGGGAGGTACGGAAACATGGAGTGACAGCCGATACCGAGCAGCTGGGAGGGAAGGTTGTGTTGGTTGGATGGATGGATGGATGGATGGATGGATGGATGGATGGATGGATGGATGGATGGATGGATATTTCTCCTGCAATGATCGTCATGGCTGGGAATCTCGCCGCTGTCTCCCTCTCGCATTCCTTTTGCTGTTCCTTCTTCCTGGTTATGAGTGACTGTCCTGGTTCATTGCAAGACTTGCAGTGTATTCAGTGGATGACAATAATAATAATATTATTATTATTATTATTTAGTGGATGGTGTTGCATTTCTGGTCACATCGTTATAAAGAAAAGATGAAAAGAAAACGCGAGCTAGCCGCGCTAGTTGTGTCGTGTTGTGTTGCGTTGTGCTATTTGTGGTGGATGTCACAAATGCATTCAAACTGTTGCGGTGGACAGATCAGATGCTTTGCGTAAGCATTTTAGCATGTTAGCTAACTTTCAACTCCAGTCTGTAGGCAGATTTTCTAGAATCGCTGTTCAAACAACAACATGAGAGGAAAAAGATGAAGTTATGTTTGTGTATAATGTCTGTGGTATTTGTGGTGCGTAGCCATGTGAAGTCAGAGGACCTCGGGTTCCTTGCCAAGGCTTAGGTTGTGCCGGGCGCAGCTCCGCCATCGACCTCAGGTGACCTCGGGCGACTTCGGGCGACCTCGGGTCGCTAGGTAAAAATAAACCAGGAGGTTTTCACAGGTTCCAGCATCACTGGAACAGTTAGCTGCTTGTCAGGTGATGGGAGGAGACAAGCTGCAGGCCAGTGGAGGTCGTCCAGCATCGAGAGAGGCGCTGGGCGGGGCTGCGGCGCTGCGGCGTTGGTCGGTCAGTCGGCGGGAGGCCTCAGGTCAACTCTGCACACCACACGCAGATCATTGTAACACGGCCCTGCAGTGGGCGGCTGACAGGGAAACACACTGGACCTCAAAACACTCTCATCACAGGGCAGGAAACACACACACACACACACACACACACACACACGAGGATTCTTTATTTTCAGGCTCCGTGAGTTCATCCGGGGAAAAGTGAGCCTGGAGATACAGGAGTGAAATGGGCAGAAGAGGTTGTGCAGATGCACAAAGGCAAAGAATAGAGAGGACGGTGTGTGTGTGTGTGTGTGTGTGTGAGAGAGAGAGTGAGAGAGCGAGAGTGACTCTAGAAATGGACGGAGTGTCCGTGGCCGCAGAGTCGGGCTGGAATTCACCACTGTGGACTCCAGCGGAGAAGAAGCTGCATGGCTCACACGCTGACTGACGGGCCGAGGATGAAGACGTCACCTGACCCACTAACGTCTTCACACGCCGTCTGCCAGCCTCTCTGTCCTACTTTCACCAAAGCTAAAGAGAAAAAAAAGACACAAAAGACAGGTGTTTGATATCAGTTTCTTTCTGACGTCTCTCTGTGTGACTGAACTGGATTCTGGTGGATCTCCCCTCCAAACTGGACCACAGACGACCCACTCTGTCCTCCTCACGCACTGACGTCACACTGGGCCTGGTTCGTACTGACTGCCTCTGGTGGGAGGATCAGGCAACCACTGTGCGTTCGTCATCTTCACCACGCCGGCCGAGATCCTCCTGATGTCGGTGGACACCAGGAACCTTCTCACGCTGACAGCTCCAACAGCAGCGGTGCCTTGTGGAGGCGCTAATGACAGAGCAGGATGGGGTTCATCCATCAGGAGGCAGTGCGGGGCTGACGTTGATGCATGGAGGGAGGGTGGAGACGCAGCAGTGAGAGCAGTGCAGGAAGCAGTGGCAGCATCTCTGCAGCCACTGCTTCCTCTTTTAGTTACACTTATTCCCATATCAATGGGAACACACACACACACACACACACACACACACACACACACACACACACACACTGAGCTGTGCCAGTCAAGACCCTCCAGGTCACCCAGGCTGGGAAACACACTTACCTGCACGGAAGCCACTGCAGGGTCTCCCAGTGTGTGTTTGACCTTGAAGGTCACGGCTGTAACGACTCACATTACCGTGAGAGGTTGGAGGGGTGATGGCTGTGGGAGGGGCTACCTCCACTTAAAGGGCAGCTCCCCATTTTATGAACACATTGGCTGTAAAACAGCTGCCAGGCCTCCGCTTGTCAGTCCGCTTTTACCAGGCAGTAAAATCCAATTGTTATTTCATTCTTATTTCAGCGGAGGAGGAGCCGGACTGACACTGCGTTATTGAGCAGGTCCATAAATCTCTGTGGATGCTGGTTCTGGCCCGTCTTGCTGACTGCCGGGTTGGGAAGCTGATCAGCTCGTTGGCATCAGAATGGCTTCCTGTGGAGATGAAGCTACGGTGGTTTGGTTGAGGTTTGCCTTCTTCACTCCCTCCTCTGCCTGATTGGACCAACATGAAGACTCTTTTCCTTCCAGTGGTTTAGCCTGACAAGAACCAGCGGTCAAAGCCTCCAGCTGGACTTGAGCACCAGGGTGTTGTCCTTCACACAAGTCCTCCAGATGTTCTTCTTCGCCGTCAGGGCTTCCATTCCGACTCACGTTTCCCTTTTTTTTTGCGTCAAATTCAGCCCAACGTACCTCACGCTCGGCCGGCTGTCTGCAGCGAGCGCGCTAAAAATAAATCCCAGTCTTCACTCGCAGCCGTGGCGAGCACTGTAAATGGAAAACCACGCGTCCTTCCGTGGACGGAGCCAAAGCGTTCCAGCCAATGGAAGCTGAGCGGAGGCGCTTGTTCTCTCTCCCTCCTCCACGTCCTCGCTCCGACTCGGCAGCAGCGTCGCTAACACGATAGCAAGGGAATGTAAACAGCAGTGAGGAGATGAAGAATGTTGCTCAGTTCTTTGGCCGGAGGTCTTCCTCAGAGAGCAGAGAGGAACCACCAGAGCTCCTCCTGCCACTGGAAGCAGCTGATTGCTCTTGAAGATCAGCTTCTTGCTTTTCCCAAGGCTCCATTCAGACTGCTGGAGCCTTCAGCCTGGCTTGAAAACTCTTTAAGATTCACAGATTTTTTTTTATTATATTTGCCACGTGTCACAATACACGGCAGTGAACGAGGGATGAAGAAAGTGTAAAAGAAAGAGTTTAAAAAGTTAAATAATAATAATAATTGCATTCACTTGGCAAATAAGAAAAAATCTCTGTTTTTCAGTGTCATTATTTCTGTTTTTCGTGCTAATTTTTTTCCGCCCTATTTTCTGAGTTTAGATAGCATGGGAAACAATCGCATCCATTCTTTCATTGACAGCTCGAGATATAATGGAAGCAAACACGGCCAGCTTGTTCAGTTCAATCAAATTCTATTTTGACATGGGTTTAAGACGCTGGTACGGAAGCTACTTCCATTTAGAGAGCATTGTTTCCGATGCTGTCTAAACTCGGGAAAATAGGGCGGAAAAAAAATTGCCCGAAAAACAGAGATTTTTTTATTTGCCAAGTGAATGCAATACGCTTCCGTACTATATCATGTAATATATTACAATATAAGTAGTTGCAAGCAATGGAATGCAAAGTAGTATCTAATAATAATAATAATAATATCAGCAGTATAATAACAGTGCAGTAGTGATGGTTTATGACTCAGATGGAGGGATTCATGAGTCCCGCCGCTGTGACTGATGAAGCTGAACGAGTCTCTGCGGGCGTCGCTTCATCCTGGACAGATCGACTCGGCTCGGCGCTCACCGGCTGATGGATCGGCTGCTCAACACTCGCTGCCATTAAAAAGCAGCCCAGGCCTTGTTAGCTCAGTCCTCACCAGTATCGCCACTATCTCCAGTGTCGCCAGTATCGCCAGTATCACCAGTATCTCCAGTATGTCCAGTATCACCAGTATCTCCAGTATCACCAGTATCGCCAGTATCGCCAGTATCTCCAGTATCGCCAGTATCGCCAGTATCACCAGTATCTCCAGTATCTCCAGTATCACCAGTATCTCCAGTATCACCAGTATCTCCAGTATCTCCAGTATGTCCACTATCTCCAGTATCACCAGTATCTCCAGTATCTCCAGTATCGCCAGTATCACCAGTATCTCCAGTATGTCCAGTATCACCAGTATCACCAGTATCTCCAGTATCTCCAGTATCTCCAGTATCACCAGTATCTCCAGTATCTCCAGTATCTCCAGTTCCACTCCTTCCAACCTCATCTGCTAACATCTGCTCTGCAGCCGTGGCTCCACGGCTCTTCACGCACTCAGATGTGGGACAGCAGCGCAGCCAGAGGACGGCGGCTGCTCTCAATGTGTTGTGCGGAGGCGGCGAACATCTTTCCCCCAGATTCTCATCACTGTCACCCCGTGACAAAAACACACTGCGCAAAACAGGAAGACGCTGCGTTGGATGTTCACGCCTGCCAGCAACCCAGATTTTCAAATCTGTTATTTGGCTGCCGGTCCGGCGCTGCTCTGCAGAACCTAAAGCAGGAGGTTTGACTGAGGCCACTGCCGCTCTGTCTTCCACAACACACACTGCTGCTTTATTATTTTCAATAACCGTATGGATTCATTGGTAAAAAAAAAAACCCAACTGTGTTCTCTGTGTACTCTAAAAAACGATTGCATTTCATTTCTTTTCAATTCATGGCATTTTTTTTGCTGCTGTAATTATGCAAATCTCCCCAGTTTCATTCTATTCTATAATAATGAATTTTATTGATATTGCACTTAACATAAAGAAACCTCAAAGTGCTACAAGAAGCAAAAAAGCTATTATAGATAAAGAACAAAGAGACGTAAAAGATATAAAAGCTGCTGGAAGACAAAATGATTCTCTTCTGCTCCTGGGAGCCCTGCTGGTGGTCTGCAGTGTTGCAGTGCTGCTCTTCGTGGATGAAGGTCACCGTCAGACAGCAGCAGTCCAGCAG
>CM020512.1:22145904-22215904 GCA_009823395.1 Thamnaconus septentrionalis | reverse complement strand
TCTGCCCCACATTTGTGGTTTGGCCGACTCCTGCAAAGGCCCATTGACTCTTGCTACGCTTCTGGTTTTATATCTGAGCTGAATTTGCACTATTGAAAAAATAGAAGAGTAAAAGAAAATACAGGTAAACAGGATCGTCATATCACTTTGCTGTTTTGCATAACCAGCGAACATTAGGCGGAGTTAAAAAGCAGCTGGTGGAGCAGAAGGAACAGGCGCTGGCTGTTTGAACGGCTCAGTGGGAAAAGACCTGATCCCCAGCGTCGCACTCGTGAGGACGGACTGAGACTCTTCTTCTATCCACAGACAAACGCTGGCTTTGAATCCCAAGAAAAAAAAACAGGAAAATAAATCACGGCAGAGCGGCGCTGCCACGCGGCTGCATTGTCCTGGGTTTTAATGCCGACGCAAAAGAAAAAAAACGCTTTGATGTTGAAGAATCCACGCAGTTCCACGGTCACGTATGTTGAATGAGAGCAATATTTCACCTGCCGTGCCTCCCAATATACCATCGTTCATAAAAAGCCCCTCGTTGCCACAAAACCCCGAGCTGCCGTAATCTTTTGGAGGCGCCTAAACAAACAGGCGTTTAGAGGCAGAAGGTCTGGAAGCTCTTTGTAGCGCCTGGATTAGCCTCTGCTGCTAACACGCGTGCGCTTGCGATAAGACGCAGCCTTTTCGAACGCACCGCGCATTCATTCAGCCAACATTTGTGCACACGTGGTGTTTTAAGAACTTACTTGACGTAGCAGTCAGTACCACCAGAAACCACGGGGGGTGGTGTTGAGCAAGGTGGCTCAAAGTTCAAAGTTATTTCTGAAGTCTGTGAGATCCTACGACCGCTTGTGTGACGACTCCACGGTGGAGGTGATGGACCAGGTGGAGTCGGGTGGAGACTCACTGGGAAAGAGAAGTTGTGTAGTCGTGTAGTTGTGTAGTTGGCGCAAAGCTACGAGGCTCAGCTGGGAAACATTTACTCGGAGCCGTTTCATGATGTTTAAAACAAAGCATCTATTTTTTTTAATGCCTGAATGGAACTTTATTGAATCCTGAGACTGACGGAAACAACATCTGACTTTTGGAAGCTGGGCGCTGGAGCGCAGCCTAGTGGGCAGATGATGAACAGCGTAGCCTCTACAGCGTATCATAAAAATCAGACAACCGTGCGAGGGTCACTGGGGTCATTGTGATTTACACACGCCTACAAAATCCTTCACGTTGGGATCAGATGCCATCGTCCAATCAGGGCACGGCAGATTAAAGTGGGCGGCTGCTTGTCTGTAGATGACGCGGCTCCCTGCATGCACATATACTGCACACGTATGATGGCCTGTTAAATTCACTGTGCCCATAAACAAGTGAGGGGCTTTCGACACGTGGAGCACACACACACACACACACACACACACACGCACGCACGCACGCACGCACACACACACACACACACACACACACACACACACACACACTGTTGTTCAAGACGTGTTGTTACAGCCATGTGGGCGAAATCAGAGCCGCTTCTCTCTCAGCTTCTTCTCTGCTTGTTTATGTTTTTAACCACAGCGAGGCCGACCTGCTCCATTCTCTCTCTCTCTCTCTCTCTCTCTCTCTCTCTCTCTCTCTCTCTCTCTCTCTCTCTCTCTCTCTCTCTCTCTCTCTCTCTCTCTCTCTCTCTCTCTCTCTCTCTCTCTGCCTCTCTCTCTCTCTCTCTCTCTCTCTCTCTCTCTCTCTCTCTCTCTCTCTCTCTCTCTCTCTCTCTCTCTCTCTCTCTCTCTCTCTCTCTCTCTCTCTCTCTCTCTCTCTCTCTCTCTCTCTCTCTCTCTCTCTCTCTCTCTCTCTCTCTCTCTCTCTCTCCTCTCTCCTCTCTCTCTCTCTCTCTCTCTCTCTCTCTCTCTCTCTCTCTCTCTCTCTCTCTCTGCCTCTCTCTCTCTCTCTCTCTGCCTCCCTCTCTCTCTCTCTCTCTCTCTCTCTCTCTCTCTCTCTCTCTCTCTCTCTCTCTCTCTCTCTCTCTCTCTCTCTCTCTCTCTCTCTCTCTCTCTCTCTCTCTCTCTCTCTCTCTCTCTCTCTCTCTCTCTCTCTCTCTCTCTCTCTCTCTCTCTCTCTCTCTCTCTCTCTCTCTCTCTCTCTCTCTCTCTCTCTCTCTCTCTCTCTCTCTCTCTCTCTCTCTCTGCGCTCTCTCTCTCTCTCTCTCTCTCTCTCTCTCTGCGTCCACAAATAGAGGCGGAAATGGGAGATCTTGTCCGACACGGCGCTCTGCAACATCCTCCTCCTGTTATCAGCCCTGCGGCTGATGAATGGACGGCGGTATTGATCAGAGCTGCAGCTCACTGAAGCTCCGCTCACACGTGGACAATTCCAATTGTTGCCAGCTAGAAAACTCCAAGTGCCGTGTCATCGGCTGTCATTTTCACCCCCAGCTTTTGGAAACTCTGAGGGGAGATTCGACCAAATTTCTTCCAAGTTCTGCCAGTTTCTACCTTTTCCCACACGTTGGATTGAAGCTCCAGTGTGAAATATTTGGAGATTCTGAAGAAGAAACAGCGACATCAAGTGGTTACAGTTTAGATTGACCGCGTCTTTCACTCCCCCTCCCTCTCCTGAGCTTGCCAGGGGACTATGGTGGCTCTGGGCAACCAAACCTGGATTCCTGCTCCACCTTCTTCTTCTTCTTCTTCTTTCTTCTTCTTCTTCTGCTTGGATTTTTATTTGAGGGCGCCCCCTAGCGTTCAGCCTAAATACCAAACGCTCTGCTGTCAGGCAGCTGGATTGTCCACACCAGGCTTCCTTAGAAATATGCTGGTGCGAGACGGCAGCTCACTGGGAACACCGGGACTCTGATAGTGTCTCACAATTCTAAATTTGACACACTGGACATTAAAACACATTTGGAACGGCCGAGTCCTGCAGAGTCTCCACCAGGTGGAGGAGGCCACTGGTGTGCACCGTGCAGCTGTGTGTGTGTGTGTGTGTGTGTGTGTGTTTCTCACCGAGACATAGACCTGCCAGAAAAACAAGCTGCATGCATCACTTGAATGGCGATTGAAAGCTAACAGGTGAACGGCAGCAAGCCGTTGAGGAGTCATTGACTGCTGCTGATGCTGCCGATGGTGCTGATGGTGCTGATGGTGCGATGACTCCTTTGTGTTGACACGACTCCGACAGCAGCCCCGCAGCTCAGAGTCCCTCTCAGCTCGCGCCGCATCTGCACGTATGTACGACCTTCCCTCAAAAATGTGAATTTTTAATAAGAGTGAAATTGGCCCGGCGTCGTCGCCGCCGCCGCCGCTGCCGCCGCCGCCGCTCGCTAATGCTCTGTATTATTCATGCGTGTAGCGATAAAGTTCCGTGGCCATTTCTCACAGTCGCAGCGCTCGGCTCGGGGTGGTGCTGCCTTCGCTGCCTTCACCAGGAAATAAAACAATGAGGTGAAGCTAAATGGAGGAAACACTTTGGTTGACGTCCTGGTTTCCTGGGAGTGAGACGACGCCGCCGATGTCACAGCCGTTACTCTCACATCCTGCGACAAGCTGATCGATGGCTTCCAGAGTGAACAAATCTCCTTGGTTACAAGGAAGCTGTGACCTCTGACCCCCGGAGAGAGACCCTCCCGCCCGCCGTCACACGTCAGCACTGCTATTGGCTGCAAGAAAAAACAGCCCCTGCCCACCGGGGGGCGCCACTCATCTCATCTCCGCTTTGAACGCTTTGAGGAGGAGAGGAAGGAGTCGCTGTGATGGAGTCTGGGGGCCAGTAGGAGGCGCTGATGACTCCCTGGTTCTATATTCTTTCCACCTGTTGGGGAGATTTGAGGTGTGACGCCACGACCCCAATGACCTTGAAGGAAAGCAGCCGCTTGCTGCTCTTCAACTCTCAGTCCATTCCCTCAGTAAAATATTGAGACCCCCATTTATTTGAGCTTTTTGAAGACGGCCCACCCCCAGCCAGACCCCCACCCCACTCCCCCTAAAGCACAATCGATGCTTACCAACAAGGTTGCCAGGCAGCAGTTGCTTAGTAACCGCCGGGACGTTGCTTTCTACTACAGAGCGTCTCGCTAATTCTGTGTCAGAGCTAAATTTAGCAGCGCCTTTGATTTATCCCCCCCTGCCGCCCCCACCTCCCCACCCCCTCGCTGGATTGACAGCAGTTGGCTGCAGCAGCAGCAGGCAGCGAGTCTTGCTCCAGCAGCGCCACGCTGGATTCTCACCCGAGCATCTTCATCACTGGCAGCTCCTCTTCTCACACGGATGATTCATTCCCGTCTTCTGCAGGGTTCGTACCGCAGCCAGTCACACGCTGACAGGCCGCTGGTGGCGGAAGACTAATAGCTGCAGTAACGTCCTCGCTGTTGAACTGCGTGGCGTCGCAAGATCCCCCCCCACACACACACACACACACACACACACACACTCCTCAAAAAAAGAAGGAATTGAGTTGCGGCTGAAATTGGGTGAAGGCAGTTCTGCACCTCCTTTCTTTTCTGGGAAAAGCTGCTGATTGTTCCGCCCTGCAGGATCAACCAACTTCTGTTTGGAAGGAATCACATCCTGGAACATCACAGCCGGAGCAGCAGGGGGCGACAGCGGCCAGGAAGAACTCCCCTGTAGGAAGAAACCTGGAGCAGAACCCGTTTCAACCAGTGGGCGTGAAAAGAGACCCACCGACTCTGAGGCTGTCAAGCAAACTCTCATAGTATAGATAGAGATGTAAATATGTCTGTAAATAAACTATTCACCAAACAGCAGCAGCAGCAGCAGCAGCAGTAGTGGCAGCAGCAGCAGCAGGAGGAGCAGCAGCAGCAGCAGCAGCAGCAGCAGCAGCAGCAGCAGCAGCAGCAGCAGCAGCAGCAGCAGCAGCAGCAGCAGCAGCAGCAGCAGCAGCTGTGTTTTGGCATCAGTAGCAGCAGCAGCAGCAGCAGCAGCAGCAGCAGTGTTTTTCCAGCAGGCTGTAACAGCAAAGCAGGAGCACTGTGTTTTCTCATCACTGCAGCCGTCTGTGTTTTTCCTTTCAAACTCTGCGGTAGAGACAAAATAAATCTCACTTCCTCTTTCAAACTCTGAGAGACAAAATAAATGTGGAGGATGTGGAGGTGGTGGAGGGGAGGAGAGAGGAGGACCCTCACACGCACCTCATTTATTTGGCTTGAATCAGCAGAGCCGAGTTTGTTTGGTTCCCACCTGGGCCAGGATGCAAACGCAGCAATCACACCAAGGGGGGGCGCCAGAGAGTCTCCCTGGATGCAGGGAGGGAGTCAGTCTGCTCAGCCTGAGCTCCGTGACTCATCTGGAATGCTGTTCGATTCAGCGACTCCTCAGCTGATTCACAGCGGAGCAGACCAGAAGAAGAAGAAGAAGAAGAAGAAGAAGAAGAAGAAGAAGCCAGAGTGTTGAAGGTGTAGAAACAGGAAGTCCCATCACCACTGTCAGCTACGTAGCAGCAGCTGTGATCCAACCCTGAAGCAGTGTGTTAGCATCTGCTGCTCGCTAGCAGTCAGCCAATCAGGTGGCCGGCGAGTTTGAGCATGCAAGTCCTGGTCCACGTTGTCTCATGAAGACGCAGTGGCCTTCACCCTCCTGCAGATGTGAATCAATGAGACACACACACACTGTGCTTTATTCGCACTGGTGCAGCGTCATCCTCATGTCTGAATAAACCAGTGGTCCCAGTGGTCCCAGTGGTCCCAGTGGTCCGAGTGGTCCCAGTGGTCCGCAGGCAGGTGAGCATGAACTGCTGTGAATGCAGCAGCAGCAGCAGCAGCAGCAGCAGCAGCACTGAGAGCTCTCACAGGTGTGATTGGTCGAGAGTCACGACAAACACTGCAAACATCCATTTAGTGTGAGACAGAGGCGCCACTCTGATTAGTTTTCCTCTCTTTCTTTCCCTCGCTGGCTCACTTTGTCACGATTACTGGCCTATCCAGATAAACCCCTTCATTTGTGTGTGTGTGTGTGTGTGTGTGTGTGTGTGTGTGCGATGCCTTATCGCACGGTTACTGCTTTTGTGCTTGAAGAAGCAGCTTTTTCAGCGGCGGCGTTTGAGCCTATTTTCATCTTTCTCCGTCTAAACGACATAAAAGCCACGCTACACAAAAACCAAAGGTGCGATAAAGCAAAAGTAAAAAGAATCTTTGGCTTGTAATGGTGGGGGGAAGTGTGGTATCAGGGGTTGCTCAGTGTTTATTTGTCATGGTGGTTGAGGTGAGACGTCCCTCAGTGGCTCTCTGGAGGTTCTGCGCTGGTTCTTCACTGTTGTCTAGTCAACCTAGCGCTGTGTAGCACCACACACAACACAAACAACCAGTGAAGGAGTAGCACTGTTCTGTGTGCTGAGAGGCTCAACAAGCCCTCCAAAACAGGGATTGGAACTCACAACCCCTCAGCATTTTTCCCTCCATGTGGAGACCTTTTGCCAAAGGCGACCACACTGACACACCGTGAATGCTAATGCTAAGGCTAATTCCATCCCGCAGACTCAAGAGTTTCTCTGACAAACACAGCAGAACTCAAGTCAAGTGATGGAGTCAGTGTCAACAGTCAGTCAGCAGTCAGTCAACAGTCAGTCCAACACTAGCTTGTAGTGTGTGTGTGTGTGGGGGGGGGCTAGCATGGCTGGATGGAATCCGACAGGTCATCAGACTGCTAGTGAGGGCTGCACGCTCGCAGGTTGAGAGTGTGTTTGTTCTCCAGGTGCCAGGGGAGATGATTCATCTGCTGCTGCTGCTGCTGCTGCTGCTGCTGCTGCTGCTGCTGCTGCTGCCCGAAGGGAAAATGAATGGGCTGCCTGGGACAACACACGCCAGCTTCTCATTAGGCAGATAAAGGATGGCGTTTGATTTAGCGGCGGAGGCCGTGGCCAGCCTGCCAATGGCAGATGAGGTCAGCGCACCCGCAGTAACGGATGCTTTTGTAAAGGCTGCCGTCAAGTCAAACAAGGCGAGAGGCAAAGTTATTTTGCCAGTGAGGTCGTTCGCCTGTTGCTCCTCCTGCGGCCTGGAGACATTCAATTGGAAATAAATCACGGGAAAGGAAAGTGGCAGGAAAAAAAAAAAAGAGGGGACCAAAGTCATTGAAATAGATATATAAATAAATGCTGACCTTTGGCAATTTGACCTCCTAAAAATATCAAGTCCCAAAAGGTCTATAGAAGAACTTGTGGGTGCTTGAAAAAGTTTCAATGTCACTCAGTAGCAACAAACAGAGTGACTTCCTGCAGCTCAGCTCGTCCTCCTGCAGGTTTTCCCAGCAGTATCACCGCTAGTTATGATCCTAGGAAATATAGAAAAACATCACAGGCAACAGCGGTGGTGCAAAATACCAATAATTGAGTCTCATAATAATTCCAGTCTTGTCTTAGCTCAAAATATCTAGAGTACTACCCAGAAAATTAGAATATCAAGTAAAAGTTGTTTTATTTTGGCAATTTAACATAAAAGATGAAAGCAACACATTTTATTGAGCCATTCCACGCAAATTGACATCTCAAGCAGTTCCTTGTTGTAACTTTGCTGATTAAGATTTTCAGCTTATTAAAACCACAAACCCACAAAGTCAGAAAATTATTATAAAATTTGAGGGTTTTTTTTTTAAAGCTGCAAGACCTGATCAGCAAAATCCAAAGAAATAAAAACTTGAAATATATTGATTTGCATATTATTCATTCATATATATATATGTACATATATATTTTCAGGATATTCTAATTTTCTGGGTAGTACCTGTATGTATATACATTAAAAACTCCTCCACTCACAGTTTCTCTAGCCATGGTTTTCCAAAGTCCTCGCTCCTGGTGAAGGATGATGAGGAATAACAGGAGGTTTCTCCATCAGATCTTGGGGCTATGTGATGGTGGGGAGTGACCGAGTGGCTTTGTGAGGTGGTCCGGATGAGGAGTGAGGCCTTGGAGGCCGACGCTGGGATTCATTCACTGGCGACCCAGCTACCAGTCGCCAATACTTAATGGAGCAGAACAACAGCGTTCATCTCAGCCCAGCAACTCATAATTTACGCACTGCAATTTTTTAAAGCCCCCGACACTGTAACCTTGATCGCCAACACCCCCACCCCCCCCCCCCCCCCCCCACCGAGCCGAAGAACACAGCCGTCAGACAGATGTGGTTGTCCGCCAGCCATCAAACTGCGAGCTGTCAATCACTCTGCTGCTCGCTGACGTGAAACCGAGCCCTTGGTATCACACAGTGGGACACGACAGAGTGATTGCAGTGTACAGCAGCAGAGTGGTGGTGGTGGTGGAGGGGGGGGGCGGGGTTTCAAGGAAACAATAAAGCGAGTGACCTTTAGCGGCGGCGTGTTGCTTGATTGCCGTCAGTCAGTGGTCACAGGCCAGCGAGATGTTTCCAAGTCACAGCGTCGTCAGCGTGTTGTTGAGGTGGGTTAGAAAGAAAACCACCGTCGCCCCACAGTGGTGGTAGATGGTCGCTCTTTTCCAGGGACTCAAGCTCTTGTTGTCCACGGTCACTCATGTTGTGACTTTGAACTGAAGCTGGACTGGACCGGACCGGACCGGACCGGACTAGATCTTTGACCAGGTTTCCTTCTGACCATCCAGTTTCACTTTGGCTCTCGCTCAGAGGAATCCAAGAGAAGAAAATATTACATTGGGCAAATTCTGCCAAATCACTCTGCTCACTGTGCTCTGGTGCAGCTTGTAGCTGGGCTCATAGCTTGTAGCTTGAAGCTTGTAGCTGGCAGCTCGTAGCTTGTAGCTTGTAGCTTGTAGCTCGTAGGTTCTAGCTCGTAGCTTGTAGCTCATAGCTTGTAGCTCATAGCTTGTCCCCTGCCAAACAGAGGCAGCAGCCGTGATTGTGGCTCCCTATCTGCTGTGATCTTCCGCCTCTATAATGAAACCTTGCGGCCTGTCAGTTGCTCAGCCTGTCAGTTGGTGGGCCTGTCAGTTGCTCGGCCTGTCAGTTGGTGGGCCTGTCAGTTGCTCGGCCTGTCAGTTGGTGGGCCTGTCAGTTGCTCGGCCTGTCAGTTGGTGGGCCAGTATGGATCAGTCCAGTTGTTTACACTGGGTTGATTGCTTTTCCTTAAATCAGTGACTTTGCCTCCTCCCTCCTCCAGCTGTAATTTCCCACGAGCGCAACCTCTCATCTCCAGGAGCAACGTGTAGGTTAGGAAGACCTTCCTCCTACGAGGTCCCTAATAATGTGGCCGGCCAGAGTAGAGCAGGCGCTTCCAAAAAGGCAAAGAGTAAATTGTACTCATACACACTATTAACCTAAAACTGAACTGACTGTTTAGACCTTTTGCAAGGTTCACAAGAACCGATGAATAAAACCTCTGCTCTATTCTCCACTCTAATCCAGTTGATAAGGAAGACGTCTCAGAAGCTCACGCAGCAAATATGATGCCTTTGCTTTGATTGGCCGGCGGCTGGAAGCCAGCCGGAGTTCTGCTCTTCAAATTTCTGTCACCAGTTTTGTTTCATGAACGAGTGAACGCCAGCAAGACGCTGTGAGCCACTCTGCATGAAACCCAGCCTGAGCAATGATGATGATGATGGTGATGATGATGATGATGATGATGATGATGATGATGATGATGATGATGATGATGATGATGATGATGATGATGATGATGATGATGATGATGATGATGATGATGATGATGATGATGATGATGATGATGATGATGATGATGATGATGATGATGATGATGATGATGATGATGATGATGATGATGATGATGATGATGATGATGATGATGATGATGATGATGATGATGATGATGATGATGATGATGATGATGATGATGATGATGATGATGATGATGATGATGACGGTCCGTCAATCATTTGGAAGGAGGAGCCCAAGCTTTGGGCTGCTGTGGATGTTGGTGTGAAAACCAATGGAGGTCCTTATCAACTAAACACATGGAGTCGCACACTGTGTGTGTGTGTGTGTGTGTGTGTGTGTGTGTGTGTGTGTGTGTGATGTGTGATGACACCTCCGGCTCATGGGAGCAGCCAGAGCCTTATCAACTAAACACATGGGGCACAGGGTTGAAAGGTCTGGGCGGGGGGGCGGAGCCTCACAAAGGCAGTGCTCTCCACACGACACTTTACAGCGGTGACCTTCAGTCTCTCTTTTGTGCCGGACGTCGCGGAGGCCTCGGCTAAAAGCTTTTTTCCCAGCATCCTTTGAGGAAATAGATTTGGGCATGGAGAGATGAGACTGACACAGAGTAGCAATCTATAGCTTTTAGATCTACGCCCCTCCACTCCCCGGCCCGCACACACACACACACACACACACACACACACACACACACACACACACAGACAGATGGGATTGGCACCAGTTGAAACCTCTCTGCGATCTCTGAAGAACATCTCTTCTCTTCCTCTTCCTCTTCCTCTTCCTCCTCCTCCTCCTCCTCCTCCTCGCTGCATCCTCTTCATTCACGACACATGTGGGCATTTTGTCCCATTTTTGTCCGAGGAAAACGGTCGACGAAGCAGGAACAAAACAGCAACCGGCTGGCAGTGAGAAGGTTTCTCCACATCTCTGAGCCGATGGCCGTGCTTCTCCATTACAGTGCAGCTCTAAGCGAGTGACTCTGAACCGGTCCGACCCGAGTGGGCCCGGGATTGACTCCTGCATCCCTGCAAGCTGAACTGCAGGGCGCCAGCTGATGGGTCCATGATGGCGGTTCTTCCAGAGCTGCTTGGAGAAGATCTTCTGTCCCCTCCACAGTTTGAAGCTGGGCTGCTGCACCTGCAGACACACTTGCTTTTCCAAACTGTGGTGGGATTACTTCTGAGTCTGCGGAAGTGAGAGCCGGTGCCAAGGTTGATTCCAGGAAGTAACACTGAGCCTTTGGCTCGCTGGCTGATTCAAATCTGCACGTCATTAATCTCTGGTCACAGGATCTTCTGCTGGGAAGCTCTGAAGAAGACTGAAGTCTTCATGCAGCTTTGATCCTTTGAGCTCCTTCATTGACAGGCTGAGCGGCCGAGCCATCGGGAAGCGCAGCAGCTCCGTAAATGGGAATTAAACTTAGTTAGAGCTGCGGCCGCCTCCTGCAGCGTGTGCGTGGAATCGCTCGCTGCGAGCTTTGTCGTGCACTCGTCCCATTGGTGGCGCTAATGAGTCAACATCATCTCAGCTCCGGCACTGATGCAACAGGAAGAGGGAGGCTAGCAGGCAACAGGAACGACGCGGCCGGAATACTGAAGGAGCTGCCGAGGAGTCAAGAGGCAGACACACACACACACACACACACTCACACACACACACACACACACACACACACACACACTCACACACTCACACAGGTCCCTAAAAGTTTTTCGTCCATCAAGTCGTACGTGTCAAACTCCAGGTCAACTCCGGCCAATCATGTCGTTCTATGCAGCTCAGTAAGGTGTGTGATTGAATTACCCACACCTCCTAGTCGTGTGTGTGTGTGTGTGTGTGTGTGTGTGTGTGTGTGTGTGTGTGTGTGTGTGTGTGTGTGTGTGTGAGAGAGAGAGAGGAGATCCGCAGCATTCGGAGAAAACATGCAGGCCTGCCAGTATGAAGACAAAGCGTCCTGTCAGTTTTCAAATGAAGCAAGAGAAAGTAGCTTCTCACTTGCTGCTTAACCAGCAGCGCCACCACATGTTTCTCTCTGGAAATGATTCAGCTCCCAGTGGGTCGGAAGATCTGAAAAGTCGGAAAATCTCCCAAATCCACAGCAGCGCCGTCTTTTTTTCCTCTTTTGCCTCCAAACCAAAGGGTTTCCAGCAGGTCGTGTTTTTTGTACAACATTGAGTAAAACGCAACAACAACAACAACAACAACAAGGCAACAAGGCTCTCGGCTGGGAGTCGGCTGCGGCTGTCAGTGTCAAACTCTCTCCTCTTGGATCTGCTCCGAGCAGGAACGACGCCTCGCTGCAGAAACCCCGAGCCGGCCGAGTGCTTTGCTCCCGGGAGCTTCTTCAACCTTTGCTGCTGTGGAGGAGAGAACAGCAGCGTCACTTTGTGTCTTTTTGTGCGACGGCGGCGATGGCATTTCTGGCCAATTGACCGTCCTGGAGGTGAACTGTTGAAATCATCAGAAAGTCAAACATCAGCAGAATCATCTCCATCTCCATCTACCTTCACTGGAGGTCTCCAGCGACGTGACGGCGGCTGACTCTGTGCAGGGGATTGCAGCTCTTGGAGTCTGCAGAGAAGAGACGGCTGTTGAGAGGACACAGAGAGAGAGAGAGAGAGAGAGAGAGAGAGAGAGAGAGAGAGCACCACTGTTAGCTGCATTCAGCCTCCGCAGCAGTGAACCAGGGTTTGGTGTGACTGAGGTCCAGCAGGAGAAGCCAGGGCAGATGGTTGTAGCTGGTAGCAGCTGATCCAGGTCTTAGCAGATCAAAAAATATGACTTATAGATTTGCTTCGTACACCTGCATGAATATGAAGTAGGTTTTACTGCCTGCAGCTGTAAGTGATCCCCTCATATGGAGGGTGGGGGTTGGGTGGGGGCGGGGGGGAGGGGTGGAGGTTGTATCTGATGGCAATCACACAGCAGCAGCCTACAGATTTAACTTTTAAAACTGCTTCCTGCTGGATGAAGGCTTCCTGCTGGGATCAGGCTGGGCTCTGAATCCAAATCCACCTTCATTAGAATCAGAATGAGAACTGGAACTTCTCCATTCACCCTCACTGGGGAGGCTGAGGGGAGGCTGACATCATCACAGCAGCAATACGGTGCCAAGAGAAGAAGAAATAAAATCATATTATTTAAAAGGAGATCAAATATTTATGGAGTAAGAAATCAAAAGAAATGGTCCCGGTGTCGCGGTGCTTGGTCTGGACTGCAGGAGGCGCTGCTAACCCAATTCCTCCCCCTGGCCCGGGTCCACGGCCGCCAGCTGCTGGAGCAGACCTGAGATGGAGCGAGAGGTGCGAGAGCCGATCGATCCTCCGCCTGACTCTCAACAAATTCATTTTCTCTCTGAGCTGAATCTCAAAGCCTGATGGTGTTCGCTGGAAGGTTCTGGCGCCGCCCGGCTGCCAGCCACTTGACTGCGTTAGCCTGCGTGTGTGTGTCTGTGTGTGCGTGTGTGTGTGTAGCGTTGCGCCGCTCAAATATTTATGGCTGTGTTGTGCCGGTGTTCTCTCGCACCTTGGGCTGTTCAGGCTACAAAGTCGTCTTGCAGCGACATGAATAAGTCAACAGCGGCGCCTGATGCCTCTGACAGCAGCTTCAGTCGCTGCTTCGGGAGTGTTGCACGGAGACAACGGCACAGTGATGCAAAACAAACGCCCTAGTTTGTTAAGATGAAGATGAAGATCACACAAAGTGACCCAGTGCCCAGAGAAGCTGAGCTTGGAGCTGAGACGCTCGTCCGTTTCGGTCCCATTATTCATGTTTGTCTTTGTGTCTTTGTCAGATCAATAAAGTTCCTTTCCCAGTGGGAAAAATGCATGCATTCATACATTCATACATGCATTCAGCATGTTGCAGCGCTGGCAAGACGGTGAAATTCGCAGCTTCTCGAGTCTCAGGCCCAACAAGAAAGAACACCGGCCACCGCCGGACCGGCTTCCACGTTCCTCTCCGTTGTTTTCCTCCCTGAATTCTGTCGCACTTCGTCAACGCCGTCTCAGCGTGATGATGTCAGCAGACACGCAGCAGTCCAGGTCAAGCAGTCAAAGACCTCGCTGGTTTTGGTCAAAGGTTAAAAACAAACCTGCGTCGACCTGCGAAGGTCAGTGGCAGAGCGGCATGTGGGTCTCGCCAGCATATTTCTAAGGAAGCCTGGTGTGGACAATCCAGCTGCCTGACAGCATAGCGTTTGGTATTTAGCGTGAACACTAGGGGGCGTCCGCAAGTAAACCAACCAAGGTGGACCAGGTATCCAGGGTTTGGCTGCACAGACCACCGTAGTTCTCTGTCAAGCTCAGGAGGGGGAGGGGGAGTGAAAGACTCTGCAATCTAGAATGAAACCACCTGATGTCGCTGTTTCTTCTTCCAAATCTCCAACTACTAAACACTTCACCTTTAAAGCAACAAGCCAAGTCTGGCCAAAATAATGATAATAATAATAATAATAATAACAATGATAACAACCACATCAGTAAAATGGAGCCAACCTTTAGGATGACAGGCAGCGCAGCTTCATCAGGGTGGTGCTGTCCCCACTCGTGGTGGCCCAGACTCCTGGGTCCTGCTTTGAACAGAACCTTGGGCAGTTCTCCGCCTCTAATGCCCTCTGACAGTTGTAATTGAGTGGAACAGCGGCAGCTAACAAGGTGGGCTCGGCTGGACCGGACCGTCTCTAATCTGTTGTGTTTGCTGCCTTCTGCCTGTGAGGGCAAAGACGAGAGAATGAGCAGATTTGCCATCAGCAAATCCGTGGCGGCTCCAAATCCAACTAATGCACATTAAAGGACTTCTCCCCGCTCCGCTCTGTTGGACTGTTGGGATTAGAGGGTTCACCTCTGAGGGCAAAATAAGATGAGCGAGACACACAGTGCACGCACACACACACACACACACACACACTGGCTTTATTTATACGAGGGACGTATAAGAAAGCCTTGAACATGTCTCTCCGCTGTGTGTGTGTGTGTGTGTGTGTGTGTGTGTGTGTGTGTGTGTGTGTTTTTATATTCAAAGCAAGTTTGGAAACATCTGCGCTAGGATCAATGTTTGGCTGGCTGACACAATTATAGGCTCTAGTATTGCAACCGCTGCGTCATCCAGTACATGACAATGAGCTTCACATTGACTGGTGCTCAACAGCTGAGAAGCACACACACACACACACACACACACACACACACACACACACAGATGGTGATTTCAGGAGTGTAAAGCCAGCGTCAGGGTCAGAGGTCGTCCTGAAAAGCAGCTGGATCGCTGAGATTTGGCTTGGGAATTCCCACACGTCCGTCTTGAAAAACTTCCAGACTTCAGTCCGGCCGTAGAGCGAAACAACCAATCGGTGTCCAGCGAGGCCTCACCGTGTTGGTGTGTGACCACAAGCAGCCACGGTTCGCTCAGTGGAAGCCAACAGATAATAAAATGAGACGCCGCCGCAAGTCTGACCTTGATTCCTGCCTGGACTCGGACAGATTGAAGTCGGAAAGTGGTCACTGAGTATCACCGGCCGAAGAAATCTGAGCGGTCTGCCGTGAAAGACTGTTTTTTCTTTGAGCCCAGTCCGTTCAGCAGCACCAGCCACAGAGCCAGAAACACTGAACTTCATCGTGAAGACGACGCAGCGCTTGGTGACGAGGCAGCGGCGTTCCCACGGCTTCCTCTGCCGGAGGCAACTTCCATCATCAACACTCTGCATGGACGACGGGCAAAGTGGCAAATTTCCACAGAGCCGCAGTGAATGAGGAGAAACAAACACCATCAGCAAGATCAATGGGCGGCACAAGAAGCAGCTTCTCAAAAGCAGGTTTCCTATTTTTCCGTTTGCAGTTTGTTTCCAGTTTGCTGGCAAACCAATCCTGATCGTCCTCATCCCAACAGAGAAGCCTGATTGGCTGGATGGAGCCACTGGACAACTGCAATTCCAAAACACTGCATTTTGTCTTTTACTGAGAGCCAATAAACACAGAGAAGAGAGAAATAAATCTGGCGAAACAAATCCTGAGCCAGTGTTGCTTGGCACCAAATATAAAAGCTGCAGATGTCAAGTTGAGTTCCTGTCAGACTGAGTCACTCAACACCATCAGCATCCTCGTGTCCCTGTGTGGATGTCTCTCAAATGCAGTGGCGCAGTGCTGCGTTTGGCTCATTTGGCTGAGAAACGAAGATTCTTATTGTTATTATTTAGAAAACTAGCTTCAGTGGGTTGCCAGCAAATTAAATCTTCACTGAAGATAAAACAAAACTGTCTTTTTTTTTGACAGCAAACAAAGATTGTTGTTGTCGTTTTTTTCAATGATACGTTGAAAACATTGACCATGCTCTTCGGCAAATCTAATGAAATTAAATTGTTAACAAAGTTTATCAGTAGGTGTCTTGACTTTGGTCATTTCGCCTCTCACCAGGATGCGGAGTTCAATTTGAAAAATGTGTATTTTTTCATCAAGACAGTCCAACACTACGGAAGAGGATTAGGGCCACAAGAAGAGAAAAAAATTAAGATGGAGGTTTTTTTTTTTTCCAAGTTTCTCATTTGATAATAAAGTTGAAATTTGGAGAATAAAATGAAAAATTTGCAATGAATGTCAACGTGAAGTCAGTCTAAAGTGGAGAGGCTGTGAGTGCACCAGTCTAGTGGAGAACTTTGGTATTCACCACTGTGGCTGAACCTGGTGGGATTCACCTGTCACTGCAGTTTACTGCTGACTAACTGGCTTCATCCTCCATCCATCCAGTCCACTCACCAAGGTCCACTTTACCTGCCTCAACTTTATTCAAGAAATGTCATCTTTTTACGTCGACCTTTTCACAAAACTTTATTCACGAAATTTCAACTTAAAACTCAAAATGAAAACTTATGAAAATCTCCTTCCTGTGATGCTTTTTTCTCTTCTTGCAGCCCTAACCTTCTTTCATACAACCAAACCAAACTTGTGCCTGCGCCATCAACCTGCAGGGGAATTTCACCACCGGCGTTGTGTCTTTTTTCTCCCCCACTAGAGGGCGATGACGTCATCATAGATCATCACATGCGCTCTCATCTGTGCAGATGGATGGAATGTTGCCGCGCTTGTGCGTCTGTGTTTGTGAGTGTGTGTGCTGAGCTCCACCTGCTGCTCAGGGTCGCTGCTCAGTCACACTGACCCCTCCAAACAGACAGACAGACAGACAGACAGACAGACAGAGATTACAGACTCTCATCTCGTGGCAGCTTTTAGCCGGCGTCCTGAAATGCCCTCAGCATTAAAGACCAATCTGCTTTGATGACCCTGGAACAAGCCCTGCGTGTGTGCAGCTGTGTTCCCGCCCGCTGGCTTCCTGGCTGCTTACATCTGCTCCCAAGACACTCCACACACACTTACTGCATCGAATTAAGTCTCATACAAATTTTATATTAATCCACTCAAACCTTCCGATTGCTGCAATTTTATTGCATTTCATGGGATTGATTTGTTTGGTGAGTTCGTGTTTGTTTGTTTTTTTATCTGATATTTCAAAACTGTGATTTTATTTCCTGTTTATGGAGACATTGAGTCCTGCGCTTCACGGTCCACTTTCCTTTTCTTATTCCACTCTGAAGCTCGACTTGCACATTGGTCTCACGCGTTGGTTGCCAGTTTGAGGCAGCGGCTCAGAGCCTGCAGGTCAGGTGACTGATCCCCTGGAGGCGCCGTCGCTCTTGCTTATTTTGAACACATCTTGTAGCTACACGAGCCAAAGTAATGGAATAGAATAGAATAATAGCATTGCATTCCGCTCACTGTGTTGCAGCGGGACCTCTCCCATGACAGTTGCTCATGCATGTGCAATATTGGCTCTGTTTCCTGATAGTGGGCAGATTGCACCCCCAAAACACGCATCTTGTGTATATTTTTGTATACATACAGGCACTACCCAGAAAATTAGAATATCCTGAAAAGGTTGTTGTATTTCTGCAAAAGGTGAATTTGACATATTATAGAAACAAATATGCAGGTGTTTTGGATTCTTTGGACTCTTTGAAGCCACAAAACTGAATCTTTTCACAGTATAATAATTTTCTGAGTTTGTGGCTTTGTGGTTTTAATAAGCTGAAAATCTTAATCAGCAAAGTTACAACAAGGAACTGCTTGAGATGTCAATTTGCGTGGAATGGCTTAATAAAATGTGCACGACAGGCTCACCCTGGAGCTCCAGCCACCGCCTCTGCTGTCTCTATGGCATACAGATTGTCTCTCCCTCCACCCCTCCATCCCTCCATCTCTCCTTCCCTCCCTCCACCCCTCCTTCCCTCCCTCCGTCTCTCCCTCTCTCCACCTCTCCCTCCATTCCTCCATCCCTCCACCCCTCCATCTCTCCATCCTTCTATCCATCCCTCCCTCCACCCCTCCTTCCCTCCCTCCGTCTCTCCCTCTCTCCATCCTTCCCTCCATCCCTCCCTCCATCCATCCCTCCACCCTCCACCCCTCCATCCTCCATCCATCCATCCATCCCTCCCTCCATCCCTCCTTCCCTCCCTCCATCCCTCCTTCCCTCCCTCCGTCTCTCCCTCCATCTCTCCATCCTTCCCTCCATCCCTCCTTCCCTCCCTCCACCCTCCTTCCCTCCCTCTGTCTCTCCCTCCCTCCACCCCTCCCTCTCTTTACTGCTCTTACAGCAGTAAACAAACAAAACCAATATATTGCAGTTGCAGTGTGTGGGTTATAGAGACAGGAGGTCCAGAGTGACGCAGGTGTGTGTTTACAGGGTCTCTGATGGGACGGTGGTGGTGTCACCTGGAGGGCTGCAGCAGGTGTTGGGAAGGTGAACCTGCTGCTGCTGCTGCTGCTGCTGCTGCTGCTGCTGCTGCTGCTGCTGCTGCTGCACCTCCTCTACACACACTGCCACTGCTGGAGGCAGCAAGACCTCCAAGACTTCAACTCCTGTGCCTGATGCTGGAGAGGGAGAGCGATGTCTCCCCCTTCAGGCAGGAATCACTCAAACACCGTTGAAAACCTAAAACATTATTTATTTATTTTTTCTCTCAATGCTCGATATTAGAATTGAGATTGCGGTGCAGAAGTGAGGAAGCTGTGAGGTCAGAAGGTTGCACAGCGTATTCAGGTTGATGCTGATGAAGAAACGTCATGTTGTGTCTGCATTGCGCTTCATGATGAAAGCGATGTCTTCAAAGTGTGAGCAGTGAGTGAACACTGACGTTTGAAAGGAGAAACTATCAACTTTCATAACTTCCCAGGAAAAATAACCCAGGTAGTAATGACGGCACCTCTGCAAGTCAAGTCAGCCTGTACTTCCGCCAACCCTGCCAACAGTCACAAAATGACCCTGCACTGCCCTCTGCTGATCAGAAAAAAAACAACAGCAAGAATTTTATCCAAGTAAAAATCTAGTTTTTATGGAAGCATAAAGAGAAAAGAAAGAAGGTGGTTGGACTGGATCGCACCTGGCAGTGTTGCCTTTAAGTGGCTTTGGCTTTGAAAGTGCAGGACACCAGCAGTCAGCCGCCTCCACCCTGACGGCGCTGCAATCTCAACATCTCGGCCTGTTGCACCTCTGAAAGCATGAGAGTGGCCGTGCCGTGGCGGCAGCACGAGTCACAGACAGAAACAGCAGAGGAGATGAAAGTGGGAGTGAGTGAGCCACAGAAGCACAAACACTCGTTTGGTGTGAATTCAGGGTGCCAATCACAGGCGTCTCCAAACGATGCGCTGCAGTGTGGGAGCTGCAGGTGGGAGGAGCCCAGACTTCATCAGCGGGTTGACTGTCATTTCCCAGACAACATCTGGCCCCCCGCACACCTCTGACTCCCCCAGAGAGCCGCTGCAAACACCGGCCGACTGGCTGCGGTCTAACGACTCGGTCTAACGACTCGGTCTAATGACTCATCCCCAGCCTTCAGCACACTGAAGGAAGAGCCGTCCTAATATAGAGAAGAGCTGCTCGGCCTCAGCCGGCTGTTTGCGCCGCTTCGTCTTTGTTTTGGCCTTTTCTTCCCCTCCGCCGCCTCTCCCGCAGCCTCCTCCTCCCTCTGCTTATTAAACTGCTCATTACCACATCGATCGCAGAGCCGCCGCACGGTTGCCAGCTGCTGCTTGTAGTGCTGCGGGGCCGACGGCGAATTGGGGGAGGAAACAGAGAGAAAGAAATTGCGGACGCAACAACACAGCCCGAGCGCTCCGACAGCCGGGCGTTCCACCCGGGATCGCTGAAACACACACACACAGCGCGGAAATGAGAAAAACGTCGACTCCATTTATCCCGGGCCCGGCTCGCTCCGATCAGATCTGGTCTGCAGGTGAGTCACTCTGCGACTCCTCCATACCAGGGCTTTTTTATTTAGTGGGTTTCTTTATTTGGCCCTGTTTTGTTTAATCTATTTACTCCATCATCAAGTTCTCAGAATCCTGAGAGGCCCGGGAAGATGGATCGCGTGCCTGACGAGGGAAAGCGAGCGGCACCTGGCCGCAGTGGGCCCCCAACCAACGCAGAGCGGCAGAGCAGGGAGTCACACGGCAGACTGGCCCGCGTCAGAGTTCAGCCTCACGTCCACGTCAGCCACCGTCAAGATAGCGGCGAGGCAGCTTGGATGAGCACACGCACTTCAAGGTCCAGTTTTATGCACTGCAATGTGTGTTTAGTCCAGGCGTGGCCCAGCAGAACTGGAAGGTATTTGTGGTGAACACTGGAGCTGCGTCATCCATCCCAGGCCCACTGCGCCTCCTAGTTGTAAACTCTAGTCAAAACCAAGAGGGGGGGGGGGGGGGGGAACCTGTGGTGATGTCCTTTGCTCTTCTTTTGATGTGAAAATTGCATCCAAAAAAAAGAAGAAAAAGTCAAAAGAAGCCGGCTTCCAAGTCGCCACCTGAGATGTCTTCACGTTCAAGTCTGTCAGTAGCAGCCTGCACAACTCACTTCTGTTTATTAAAAAACAGATTGGTTGGTTGCTGCAGAACAAGCGCACGCTCAACAGATCCTCCAATGTTTGACGTACCTGGATGAATGTAAAACAACAACAACATGGAAAATACATGCAATGGACACACCTGTGGAAATACCAGAGGTTTATCAAAGTACAGCGAGGACCACAGAACATCAACCTTTAACCTGGGCAGGTGGTGCGATAGCAACAGCGCTGACACAGAGCAGCAGCACCACTGGCAGATAAACAGCAGTGACTTCCTGCGGATGCGGCCGCAGCTCCTGGTGATCTTCAGGTCCTCTGCAGCTCTGAGGAAACATCAAGGACACCTCGTCACCTTCAGAACCTTTCTGATGTTACCAACGCACTGTTTCAGTTCCCATAGTTGTTGTTGTTGTTGTTGTTGTTGTTGTTCCAAACACCACTGGCGAGGAGGCCCTTCATCATCCCAAGCTGACACTTCCTGCAGGGAGCACGCTCTGTTTAACAGAAACAAGCATTTTGTCAAGCAGACAGGAAGGACTTGGCAGATGTAGCAGTGAGAGCCTGCGCCGCCCTGCCTCCGGCCAATCACCACGCACCGTCTCCCACAGCGCTGCCTTTGTTTGGGACAAATGAAAACACTTGGGAGCGTTTACGTGAAACCTCCTGCCAGACAAATGACCTGAACCTGCAATCTGACTCCGTCGATGAAAACACGCAAGCTGACTGAGACTCTGCGCAATCGCTTGGCATGAAACAACTTTTGAATCGCAGGACTTGTTTTTGCTCTGTTCATACTCCGTATCACTCTTTTTTTTTTCTTTTTGTTGTTGTTGCTGTAATTATGCAAATTTCCCCACCGTGGGATCAATAAATCTTCTTCTTCCTTCTTCGTCTTCTCTATTTCCTTTCTTTTTTTTCCAATGAAGAGACTAATAATAAATGTTCAGGTGACATTTGAGTCATTTGTGCACAAAACAATGAAACTGAGAGACGTCAAACTGGTCAAACCTCCGGCTGACTCTCCTCATTTTGCACTGAAGACTGACAATGCAAAGATCGGCGGCTGTGTGAGGTGTCACAGGAGAACACTGGGTCAAAGTTGGGCTTCTGGGTCATTACATAACGTCACATGCAGTCTTGTGTGGGCGGCCTCTGTGGTTGATGAAGTTCAGCGCGGGTCTCGGTCCAGCTGCAGTCGGCGGTCTGGTCGCGTCGCGCGCGCACAATGCTGGGCTTCCTCGTCCCCGACCTCTCCCTGGAGACCTGGACCCTGCTGGTCCTGTTCGTCACGCTCGTCCTAATGTAAGTGACTCAGCGGCAGGCGGAAGCCCGACAACCGTGTGTGTGTGTGTGTGTGTGTGTGTGTGTGTGTGTGTGTGTGTGTGTGTGTGTGCTGTCACCCCCAAGTTTTGGGAATTTTCAGCAGTCGAAACGTAGAACACTTATTTCATTATTTATTATTTACCATTTTATCAGTGAATAGACGCAAATCAAAGTTACGCAACTGGCGGCAGCGATGACGAAGGTCGAGTGATTCAGCGCGAGCGCAAGTAAACAAACGTTGGTGCCGTTCTGTGCGCGTGCTGTGGGAGCCCAGATTGCGCTTCGTGGTTGGGTTCTCATCTGGCTCTGGTCGGGTGCGGATGGTTTGGGTTTTGTTTTTTTTTAATTATTATTATTTCTTTCTCAGCTGTTCAGCCTTTCAATGACGTCACCTGGTCTCCACCCCGGGTTTGAAATAACACGCCTCAACATGTTGCAACTTGCTGATGAACAATCACTGGGAACTCACTGTTGTCACACTATTTCCTTACTCTGTTTGACTAATATGCTGTATGTTAGGATCTGGTATGTACATAGAAACATTTCTATAGATAGATAGATAATAGAAAAAGAAAACAAACGATAAATAAGTCGGTCAAGGTGTGAACGTAAGGTGTCATCATCAAATCAGATGTAGGGGCGAAGCAGGAGAACCAGGCGAAAGGAGAAGCTAGGCTGCTGCAGCTTCCTCACCAGTTGACCCAACACAAGGCTGAATGGTGTCAAGGGTGAACCCACACTGTGTCAATACAGAGTTTGAATAGAATCCAGCGAGACAAAAACAGAAAAAAAGAGGACAGAAACACAACACCGGCGAAACTGACACTGAATGGAGACACGTGTGTGTACGTGACGTGAAGCACATATGATATGGCAGCTGCATGAACGGGATAGAATGGTCATTCATGGCTCTACTGTCACTCCCTCATCATTTTCAGATATGGATATGCTCCTTATGGCTTTTTCAAGAAAATCAATGTGCCTGGACCCAAACCATGGCCCTTTATTGGGACGTTTCTAGAGTACACAAAGGTGAGACACGTTTGCAAAAAGCCTCTCGAGCTTCCACCCCAACGATGACTTTGCCTCAAGTGTTGCTGCCATCTGTCGTTGTTTAGGGCATTCACAACGTTGACGTAGAGTGCGCCAACAAATATGGGAAGGTGTGGGGGTAAGTGTCTTCCCTCTCACTGTTTATCAGCAGCGTAAGAAGAAAGAACGACACGTTTCTTAAAGGTCCAGTGTGCCAAATTTGGCTTGATTTATTATTTTTGTATCAGTAAAATCTCAACATACTGCCCATACATACATTTAATAGAAGTGTACACTGGCAGTACAATAAAAGTGATTAGTTTTTCCTCCACTGAGAACTGTTCTCACACATACAGGTACTACCCAGAAAATGAGACTATCCAGTAAAAGTTGTTTTATTTTGGCAGTTTAACATAAAAGATGAAAGCAACACATTTTATTGAGCCATTCCACGCAAATTGACATCTCAAGCAGTTCCTTGTTGTAACTTTGCTGATTAAGATTTTCAGCTTATTAAAACCACAAACCCACAAACTCAGAAAATTATTATAAAATTTGAGTTGTTTTTTTTAAGCTGCAAGACCTGATCAGCAAAATCCAAAGAAATAAAAACTTGAAATATATTGATTTGCATATTATTCCTTTATATAATATGTCACATTCACCTTTTAAGTTGAATTGCAGAAATACAGGAACCTTTTCAGGATATTCTCATTCTCTGGGTAGCACCAGTATATATGAGAACCTCCACAGATCAATCAGGGTCCCAGTGCTCCCAGTTAGCTGCCATCCTGCACCAGCATATTTCTAAGGAAGCCTGGTGTGGACAATCCAGCTGCCTGACAGCATAGCATTTGGTATTTAGGGTGAACGCTAGGGGGCGTTTGCAAATAAACCAAAGGAAGAAGAAGGTGCATGAGCTCGCAGGCCACCATAGTTCACTGGCAAGTTTGGGAGAGGGAGGGTACGGAGTCTCAAAGAGGACTCAAGTGAAAGAGAACTGCAATCTAAAATGTAACCACTTGATGTCGCTGTTCCTTCCTAACTTCTCCTAATATTGCACACTGGGCCTTTAGCGGCGCCTCAGACTGTGACTGACTGTAATGCACTGCTATTGCTTTCCAAGCATGTACGATGGAAGGCAGCCTTTGTTGTGCATCACGGACACTTCCATGATCAAAACCATCTTGGTCAAGGAGTGTTATTCCATTTTCACCAACAGAAGGGTGAGTGC
Source organism: Thamnaconus septentrionalis (assembly GCA_009823395.1). Classification (NCBI taxonomy): domain Eukaryota; kingdom Metazoa; phylum Chordata; class Actinopteri; order Tetraodontiformes; family Monacanthidae; genus Thamnaconus; species Thamnaconus septentrionalis. The sequence continues at coordinate 22,191,826 of CM020512.1, read as the reverse complement.
TCTTGGAAAGTGTGAATCTCTTTGCATGTACAGCTGGACCGTCAGCAAAAACACAGCCTCAAGGAAACAAATTCATCATTTTTGACTTAGGACTTTGGCCTGAACGGACCGCTGCGTGATGCTGTGTCCATCGTGGAAGATGAGAACTGGAAGAGGATCCGCAGCATCCTGTCCCCGTCATTCACCAGTGGACGACTCAAAGAGGTCCGCAGAAGTTGAGGCTTTTTTTTTTTTTTTGGCAAATCAAGGGAAGCGCGTGAAGTTTATCTGAGCACGTTGCCATGAACGCAGAAGTTCACCCACTTGTCTTGCTTCCCTTCTGTTTGGACAGATGTACAAGATAATGTTGCAGCACTCTGGCAACCTGATCAATAGTCTCCAAAAGAAGGTCGATGCTGACGAAGTCATTGAGGTGAAAGAGTGAGTAGCGTCACTTTCTTTGACTCGGGCGAAAAAATGTTTGATTTGATTTGATTTGATGTATTTCGAACATGTAAGAAAGGAAAGAGAATTAAAAAGGATACAAAACCAAATACACACAAGAAAATGAAAAATAAATAATAATAAAATTAAATTAAAAAGATTTTTTAATTAAATTAAAAATATATATTATAATATATATATATATATATATATATATATATATATATATATATATATATATGTATATATATATATATATATAAAACAGCAAGGTAAGAATAAGTAAGCCAGTGAAAATACAAGTTCATGTTCATGTTCGAAAGAGGGTAGGAAGAAGTAAGGACTTATATATTCCTACCTCTGAAATTTCTGAACTAAATTACGTTTGTATAACAGAAAATAGATCAAAGAAAACAACAGACAACAACTCTAGCAGGCCTCAATACTCACACATACATACACTTGTATAGTAATAATCATAATATAATATAATTGCTGTTATCGGCAACAATAAAACAGGCTTTTTTTCTATTTCTATTTCAGTTTCTTGTTGTGCAAGTTGGATGAGTTTGCATGTTGACGTTGTTTCCTGCAGAGTGTTTGGGCCTTACAGCATGGATGTTGTAACCAGCACGGCCTTCAGCGTGGACGTGGATTCCATCAACCACCCCTCCGATCCCTTTGTTGCCAACATCAAGAAAATGGTCAAGTTTAGCTTCCTCAACCCCTTGCTTGTGCTGATAGGTATATTATACTTCATTTATTAAAATCAAAATAAATAAAAAACACTTTGCCTTTCTGCTTTTGAAGTGAACACTGAACTAAATGAGTCTTTCTCCATCCCCTTCCTGTCAGTTCTCTTTCCATTCTTGCAGCCATTGTTAGAGAAGATGAACTATTCCTTTTTCCCACCGGAGGTCTTGGAGTTCTTCTACAACTTTCTCAGGAGCATCAAATCCGACCGGAGCACCAAGGAAGACAGTGTAATGCTTGGCTACATTTTTTTATTTTATTATGCTGTTGTTGTTGTTGTTGTTGTTTTCACTCATTTTGTCCACAACCTCTCCCTAAAACGAAGTTGGGAGGATGAGAAAGAACTTGTGTTTTATTTATTTTTTTCCTGCAGAATCGAGTGGACTTCATGCAGCTCATGGTGAACGCGGAGGTGTCGGACGGCAACAGTGAGGATGGAAACCTGTCAAAAGGTAGAGAGGGAAGATGGAAAGGTGTCGCGTCTTTACCTGCTGAAGAGAATTTAATGACGGGCTTGACTCAACATTCTAAAATCACGTCTTTTGCGGTGCAGGACTGACTGATAAGGAGATCCTGGCTCAAGCGATGATCTTTATCTTTGCTGGATATGAAACCAGCAGCAGTACGATGGGATTCACGGCCTACTTGCTGGCTACTCACCCCAACATCCAGCAGATTCTCCAGCAGGAGATTGACGAAACCTTCCCAAACAAGGTGGCCTGATCTTGTTTGTCTGTTTTCTTCTTGTCTTGGACCCAAATGTTGTCCTGCTATGAAACTCACAGGTGTGCTTCCCCAAACACCCTGCCAGGGAAAGCCCACCTATGAGGCTCTGATGCAGATGGAGTACTTGGAGATGGTGATCAATGAGTCAATGAGGCTCTACCCCATTGCAAATCGCTTGGAGAGAGTCTCAAAGACCTCCGTGGAAATCGAGGGTGTGACCATCCCGAAAGGCACCGTCATCACTGTGCCAGTTTATGCCCTCCATCGTGATCCTGATCTGTGGCCGAATCCTGAAGAGTTCAAGCCTGAAAGGTACTTTTACTTTATTTTATCAGCACGCTTGAGGGCAACGTAGACTCATTTTTTTCACTTCTCTTTCGCTCAGGTTCAGCAAAGAGAACAAAGACAACATTGATCCATACGCCTACCTGCCCTTCGGAGCAGGGCCCAGGAACTGCATCGGCATGAGATTTGCTCAGCTGATGATGAAGTTGGCCCTGGTGGAGATCCTTCAGAAGTTCACCCTTGTCACCTGCAAGGAGACAGACGTGAGAAGAAGTCGTACACGCTTGTTTTGTTGAGTGCGAGGTGAAGACCCTCCGTTCGGAACATCAATCGTCTCTTCTTCCTTCTTCCTTTGCAGCTTCCGCTGGTACTTGGCGTCGATGGATTCACCACACCCAAGAATCCCATCAAGCTGAAGCTGGAGCCCCGAGACATTCCAAGCGGCTCTGCCTCGAGCTAACTCTGTCATGGTTTGCGAATAGTTCTCACCTTTTTAAACCACACGCACCATATTGGTAAAAGAGTTTAAGTGATATCCTTTATAAAAATGCTTGTTTTGTTTGATGTTTCTGAGAAGCGCTGCTCTCCAAACGAATCATTAGACCATTAATGCAAAAGATCATCTTTGATTCTCTCAGCTGCTTTACGAAGGTCAACGTGTCCTGCAGAATGTCTTATTTTCAACGATTGATTAAATACTAAAAGTGTTCTTGAATTAATCATCATTGAACATTGGTGGTGTGTGGCCCGTGCAGCTGCTTTAGTTTGTTGTGTCTCAATGACACACATTTTATTTCTGATTGTTTATTAGCAGGCAGTATTGCTCATTGTTCTGATATCCTGCTTATTAAAGAATACTGATCAACAAAACAGCTGAGTTCTCAATGCTTCTAGAGTTTTTAGCAGTTACTTTGTTTGTGACGCAGTTTGTTTGTTTTGAAGCGCTCTTCATGAAAAGCCTCCTGAAACTGACACCTGTATTCAGCACCAGCGATTTAATGTGAGTGAGAATATTGACATTCATTTGTCATTCATATCAGCATTAAAGACATTTTGAACCTGACTCGACGCAGGCGCACTAAGTGTGACCAGCGTGACTGTTGTCTAGCTCCTTCTTGTCCATCGAGGGGCGTTAACGCGTCACTGCAGCCAGTTGTCCACGGGGGGGCGTCACTTGGGAGGGGATTAAAAAGAACTTTAGATGAAGGAAATAACAAAAAAAACAACAACAATGTGTGCGTGTTGAATGACATTCATTCGGTTTCTTTCCTATAGCCATTCGGCCATTTAAAAAAAATAAAATAATATTGACTGACGTTCGTTTTAAACGTCACATTAATCACACGTTTCAGTACAGTAACGTAACAATACCGTACCTAAACGAATCTAATCCACGCACTCTTGTGCACGGTGATACAATATTTTATTTTTTATTTTATTTTTTTATTGATTTGCTTTGAACGTTGTGGATCAAAAACGGGCAGAAATCATCACTGGACGTCCCGAAACAAAGAGGTTTATCGCTCACAGCAGGCGAACGCCCTGGTCACCGCCCCCAAACAAAATGCCCGCGGCTGATTGGGCGGCTGTGCAGGAGGGCTTCTCTCTGATTGGTCGGATGCCTTGTCAGTGGACGTCCCGCTGCGCGTGGTCCTAGTGTCCGCCTCTCGCCTCACGGAGAGCAGCGAGGGAGGGCGGCTGTGACAGACCGACTGTACCGCCGCCGCCGCCGCCGCCGCCGCCTTGGTTCAATCTCCGGTCGGACCAGGGGGCTCATTGTGGGATTCTGTGAACAATTAACGCGACGTGAGTGGAGCGCATGAAGGTACGTTCACCCCGGGGAGGCCGTGGAAAGTGTTTTAGTCTCACTCCGTCCAGGTTTTAGGAGCCACTAGCGGCCAAAAGGAAGAAGAAGAAGAAGAAGAAGAAAAAAAAAGTCCCCGGGCAGATTTGTTGTCACGCAGTCTCACGGTTTGTTCGCGGGAGGCTTTTGTCGTAGGTCGAGAGACACAACTTTGAAGTGTTTGTAGCGAGCTAGCGATCTGCAATTCAAATAATTCAAACTGTGCTAAGTTGAACACTAGCTCCTCATCCGTGTGTGTGTGTGTGTGTGTGTGTGTGTGTGTGTGTGTGTGTGTGTGTGTGTGTGTGTGTGTGTGTGTGTGTGTGTGTGTGTGTGTGTTTCATTAATTGGTTTTACCATTAGCGTCCCTGTCAATCGGTAGAGATTTTCTATCAGATCATGTCGCGGTCTTTGGGATGTTTGCGACACTTTGTTGCTTCTCCAAGCCGCACGGAAAACACCCTGCGCTCCCGGGTTGGTCAAACAAAGGCCCGGGGACGGCAGCGGGACGGCAGGTGGATCCTCAGCAACTCCTGCCATTATCTGTCTCTCTGAGGAACAACTGAGCAGTCTGTGCTGAGCACATTAGCACATTAGCACAGCTCCTTCCTGCTAGCAGGGACAGAAGACAGAAGAGTGAGATCTGAGATCCCCCCTGAGATCTGAGATCTGAGATCCCCCCTTCCGGAATGAATGAACGTGCAAAGTGAGAGGAGCAGAAAACATCCAAGATGGACTTCACGCTCATCAAGTAAATCCACGTTGACACAATAGACTGTTTCCAGTTTGGATCGTTGGCTTTCATCTTGATATTGGCAGCGGTTCTTCAGCCCTGCCAGGGAGAAAAGAATCCAAAACTAAAAGTCTGCCACAGGAAGCAATGCGTGAGTCTGGGATTTACCCCCAGACCGGTCATTCCCAGGGTGTGGGAATCCTTGGAATGCTGGGCTGATTTTCCAGGGTAGCTGATTTACAGGTGTGACATAAGGCAGGTTTGGCCGTATATCGGCTGGCAACACACACAGCGGTCACAACGGAACCCAGCCCATGTCCAAGCGTGAGAGTGTAGTAGGAGGGCAGGGCCGCACAGCCGCACTTGCAATATATCTGAAGTCCGTGGCCACTAAATACTGAGTCATGCGGACGCCGGGGAGCATCAGACTGCAGTGCAGAGAGCAGTTCGCTGGCAAACACCGCTGCAGATCCAGGCTGTCTCTGGCAGGAAGAGGAGAAGTTTCCAAAAGACTGGAGGAGACACATCTGTCTGTCTGTCTGTCTGTCTGTCTGTCTGTCTGCCTGTCTGTCTGTCTGCCTGTCTGTCTGTCTGCCTGTCTGTCTGTCTGCCTGTCTGTCTGTCTGTCTGTCTGTGCCAGTTAGAGTTAGCTGTTGGTTATTAATCTTATACACACAACCAGTAGTTTGGTGGCTGCTTGTTTTAGCCTCAGCAGTTCCATCTGTCAGTCATAATATCCTTCCATCCATCCATCTTCTATGCCTTCCTCCTCTATGTATCTTTATCACAGGGCCACATAGAGACAAACAACCATTCACACACACACACACACACAGCTACGGACGATCTAGACCAGGGGTCAGCAATCTTGTTGGCACTGAGAGCTGCTTCATGGGTCCTGAGCCGTATGAAGGGCTAGCAGTTTGCTAGATTCTCCTGAAATAACCAACTCTCTGAGTGATATATATTGTTATTAATGATACCTATCTATGTGAAGACACTTATCAAGCTCATGAGTTGTCAATAATCATCAAAAATGACTTAACGAGGTTGGATAAAACTGAATTTTAGACGCTCTCAACAGGTCTGCGGGCTCCTCCTGAGGTCCTTGGGGGCAACCTGGGGGGCTACATGTTGGTGACCCCTGGTCTAGAGTTTCCACTTCACCTCACATGCAGGTTTTTGGAGGGTGGGAGGAAGCTGGAGAACCTGGAGAGAACCCAGGAGACACATGGAGAACATGCAGACTACCACACAGGAAGGTCCCAGGAGACCCTGGGAGTAGAAGCCACAACCTTCTTGCTGTGAGGCGACGGTGCTGACCACTGCACTTAATCTTACTCATGATATAGTGAGTCTGAAGTCAAAACACTCTTAATAAGTGAGCAGTGACTTCACGCAGACGGAACGAGACGAGTTCTCTGGTCTTGGAGCTTCGTGAGATCTTGGTCTGATGTTTGGAACGATGATGTCAGCCGTGTCATGACTGGCTGGTGAGTCACTGGTCACACTGGACTCACTGGGTGACGTCTACAGCTGGAAACTGTGACTGTGAAGACCTCTCCCCTCACGCTGCTGGTGTCTGGAGACCACTGGACCTTCACGGAGGGCAGTGGGGGCTCCACGGAGCAGACAGCTGTCCCCCCCAACTCCCCCCCCCCCCCCCCAACCGCCGCCCTTTCTACAACTTAATGGGCAGATATGCAAATGGCTTCCTGTTTATTACCCTGCACGCAACCCAGTGGGGCCACAGATGGGAGCTCCCATCATATATCAGCCTCTCAGCACCAAACCCCGCCCCCCCCCCCCCCCAAACCCACAGGACATGCCAACAGCTGCCTTTCCATCACCCCAAGAATTGTGCAAAACCTAAACATGGCCATAATAAAACCTGGTGAGTGGTGAAGCAGCTCCACTTGGGAAAACCTCTCCATCACGGCTCAAAGGCTGCGACGCTCTCATCTGGTGGTGTTTGCATTGGATGTAGGGGGGTCACGTGACCAGTTCACTTCCAGTGAAACTGATGCGTCATGATTGGACGGAGGAGGAGACGGAATATTTTTTTTACAAGTCATCAAAGAGGAAAATATAACATCCATTTTTGGATGTTAATTCTGGTCAAATCTCACAGGAGGAGATTTGACCAGAATTTTCGGCTGTTTGTACTTTGTGGAAATTTTAGAGAAATCACTTTTATTTTGCAAAAAAACTGTCATGGAAAGGCAGCTAATGATGTGACCTCAGATGTACAGTCCTAGCCAGAACATTAGAATCTCCTCAGAAGGTTGTTGTATTTGCCCATGCCTGAACTCTTCTGAGCCAACCCAAGACTCAGGAGCCTTTTGCAGGTGTTTTGGGATTCTTTGGACTCTTTGAAGCTACAACACTGAAGCTTTTCACACTATTCTAATTTTCTGTGGTTTGTGGGTTTGTGGTTTTAATAAGCTTGAAAATCTTAATCAGCAAAGTTACAACAAGGAACTGCTTGAGATGTCAATTTGCGTGGAATGGCTCAATAAAATGAGTTGCTTTCATCTTTTATGTTAAATTGCCAAAATAAAACAACTTTTACTTGATATTCTAATTCTTCTGCTTGTATTTAATGTTTTGCCTTCTGAAAAAAAGCCTTGTCAATTTTCATGCCGTGTTGTTTTTGCTTCCTTGCTCAAGGAGATGCTAAGAATGTTTCTCCGTCTCTGTGTGTGTGCAGGATGAGAAGATGAATGTGGAGGCTCTGAGCAGAGCTGAGCTGCTGACTCTCCTCAGTATCCTGGAGGGCGAGCTGGAGGCCCAGGATGTTGTCATCCACGCACTCAGAGTGAGTCCAGGCACGCACACAACCCGGTCGCTCTCGGCAAAGTCACGCATAACCGCGAATTTTTTTCTGTACGCACCTAGCGTGGCGCAAATAAAATTCACCTTTTCGCCTCCGCAAAAATTCGACACGAGCAAAAAAAAAAATATCGTCTTCTTCTTCTTCGCTCCGCTGAGTTTGGCTGCCGGTGCGCGAGGACCTTTAAGGTTGACACGTTAGATGAAGCAGGAGGAAAACCTGCCGCGGTGCAGAAACCACGGTCGTTGGCGTGGCTTTGCACACATTACAACCTGCACAAAGAATGTCCACCAGCGGGGAGAGGGTGTGTAAACAGGAAGCTGAGGAAGCAGCAGGGCTGCAGAGACAAAGCAGGTCTGCAGTCACGCCTGCTTCAACTCAGCAGTTCTCATTTTTAGCCTCTCGCCTCTTAAATTGCAGCGCAGGTGAAAAACATTGTTCCCGGCGTTCAGACCAGGAAACCAGTGGGCCCTGTTGGTCTGGTCTTTGCTCCGACCCTGTGTGGGAGGAGGGGGGTGGGTGTGGAACCTCCCTGTCCTGCTCCTCCCAGACCACGAGGGCACCAGAGTGGAACCTACTGGAAAACTTTAAAAATAGATCTACGCCTCATAGAACCCTGGTGATCTTGGCTGATTCGAGCTTTGAAAAGACTCATCTTTCTGGCGGAGGGAGGAGGAGTCCTGTTCTTTTGATGCGTGACACAAGTGGAAATGTTTTTGAGGATTTCCCTGACTCATGGAGGGAAATTTCATTTTTTCAAGTTCTGTGGGGAAAAAACAGAACTTCAATGGAAAGCCAGCTGCTGCTGTTTGTTCCAGCCAGCCCAGATAGAGATCAGTCACTGCGCTGTTTGTCCACAAGTTTCTCCTCTCCCTCAAGTAGAGATTGTGATCCGAGTCTCCACCATCACTGTTGAATGGGTTCCTTGTCCTGTCAGGGACCTTCTGGGCTGCTCAGGTCAACTGGCGTCACTCACCAAGCCCCGGGCTTCGTTCGGGGAGTGAGTTGGGCATCGACGGTCACTCCAGGCGTCATGGAAACGCAGCTGCTGTCACATCCCCAAACAATGCAAAATCTGTCCACGTCTGGGAATCATCGGCTCATCCAACCCCCCCGGTTCCAACCCTGAGCACTGAGTGGCAAGCAGGGAGGCAGTGGGTTCGAACCCACACCCTAGCAGGCTCAGCTCAGACACTCTGCCACTGGACCAGTGGGCTGCTGATGGCCAGTTTGCTGGGGGTTGAAGCTCCGACCAGAGAGGACCTGGTGTTTAATACCAGCTGACAGTTCTGGTTCTGACCCCAAACTCCACTTGCACTCTCATAGATCCCCACTGGATGCCCCTCCCTCTTCACCCCCCCACCCCCCTCTCCAGCCTCTATTTTCTCTGCACACACACACACACACGCCCACAGAGCCCCATGACGGTGGTCTTTCATCTCTGACCGTGACCCATACGCTCCCTTCCCACACACACACACACACACACACACACACACACACACACACACACACACACACCAGTGGTGTCCGCTGGGCTGTGTGTTTATTGGTGGAGAGGATGTAAAGACTTGTAGGCCCAAATCACTGACTTCCCTTCTTTCCACAGGGGGCTTCAACACTCCTGACCCCACCCCACCCCTCCTGGGCTCACACAGCCCCCCCTACAACACCCCTCCACCCCCCCGCACCCCCCCTGACCCCACCAGCTCAGCCCATGTTGGGACTAATTGTGTGCTTGCAGGTTATTGTGAAATATCGACTGCTATGTCAGGAAGCGATGTTGTGTCTGATTCTGTTTGTAACCTGGATGCATCTCTGATTGCTCAGGATGGAGCTACTAGCTCAGGATGGAGCTACTAGCTCAGGATGGAGCTGCTTGCTCAGCATGGAGCTGCTTGCTCAGGATGGAGCTACTAGCTCAGGATGGAGCTACTAGCTCAGGATGGAGCTACTAGCTCAGGATGGAGCTGCTTGCTCAGCATGGAGCTGCTTGCTCAGGATGGAGCTGATTGCTCAATATGGAGCTGCTTGCTCAGCATGGAGCTGCTAGCTCAGGATGGAGCTGCTTGCTCAGGATGGAGCTACTGGCTCAGGATGGAGCTACTGGCTCAGGATGGAGCTGCTTGCTCAGGATGGAGCTACTAGCTCAGGATGGAGCTGATTGCTCAGGATGGAGCTACTGGCTCAGGATGGAGCTGCTTGCTCAGGATGGAGCTACTAGCTCAGGATGGAGCTGATTGCTCAGGATGGAGCTACTAGCTCAGGATGGAGCTACTAGCTCAGGATGGAGCTGATTGCTCAGGATGGAGCTACCAGCTCAGCATGGAGCTACCACCTCAGGATGGAGCTGCTTGCTCAGGATGGAGCTACCAGCTCAGCATGGAGCTACCACCTCAGGATGGAGCTGCTTGCTCAGGATGGAGCTACCAGCTCAATATGGAGCTACCAGCTCAATATGGAGCTACTAGCTCAGGATGGAGCTACTGGCTCAGTATGGAGCTGCTAGCTCAGGATGGAGCTACGAGCTCAGGATGGAGCTACTTGCTCAGGATGGAGCTGCTTGCTCAGGATGGAGCTACTAGCTCAGCATGGAGCTACTTGCTCAGGATGGAGCTACTTGCTCAGGATGGAGCTACCAGCTCAGGATGGAGCTACTAGCTCAGCATGGAGCTACTTGCTCAGGATGGAGCTACTTGCTCAGGATGGAGCTACTTGCTCAGGATGGAGCTACCAGCTCAGGATGGAGCTGCTTGCTCAGGATGGAGCTGCTTGCTCAGGATGTTTTGCTGAAGCCTGGGTGGAAATAAATGAAACCTGCTTTGTTCAGCGTGGAGCAGCAGTCTGGAGGTTGGCAGTGTTGACTCCACACAGACCAAACATGATGAGCCACCATGGAGTTTTTCTCTTCTGGCCTCAGTACATGGCCATTGCCATGATGTGATGCAGGGCAGCCTTGTCTGATGTATTGATCCACGTGCTTTGCACGTCATACAGTATATCTGGACTTGTGTGTGCATTCTCCTGCAACAACTGACTTTCCGACCTTCTGCCCAAACTACAAGACTGCATGAGGTGGCCAAGAGGGTAAAAATAGCTTATTACAAGGAGTCCCCACTGTCTTGGGATCTGTGTCCCACATTATCAGTCCAGTCCCAGAACTTCTTTTCAAGCTGGGAAAGCAGGAGAGCAAAGAAACAAACTTTTCTCATTTCTAAATTCTTCTTAATTATACAGTGGGTTGGAGAAACAACTTGTTGCCAATAAAACTTTGGCCAAGTGAATTTGGACAATATCGGACATTTTCAATCGGAGGACGTCGGGAGAAAAGCGAAACCTTTCCACTTCCCGCCTCCTTTCTTGGCAGACAAAGCGTGGGCAGGGATTCCTGCAGGTTGTTCGGGACGACCACATTCAGGCGCTGCTGAGCCTCTTCACTTCCTGCACAGCCGCTGAAACCTGAAGCCACATTAGTTATTTGCTCACCCGCCTCACGGTTGGCGGCGTCACCCAGCGCCAGACCTGTTTCTGCAGATTCACGGCGTCATCGCATTGGCAAGGCAGCGTGTGAGCAGTTTTATGAGGGACGGCGTTCCTGGCTAGGAGACCTGACAGGAGTGGCTTTTCTATTGACCGCAATATTGTCTCAGCAAGTGCAAAGTAAGCATCTACAAAGTTCTCAATAACACGCTGGAGCGCAGGTTAAAGCAGCGACAACAATAGGTGGCGGTAGTTTTGTAGTTTGCCATCTTGGCTCCCCACTGGACTCTGTACCAGAGCTGGACCGAGCCCAGGACCGGTTTCAACTCCTCGGAGAAGACCTTTGTGTTGGACGGTCACTCGGTCTCTGCTGCCAGTGCACTTTAAAGATTCATTGCTGATGTTTTTCCACCTCGCGTCACATCCTCCCATCCTGAAAAAGGCCTTTGTCTATTTTTTGCCGAGTGACATATTTTCCGGGAATCCGTGAAACAATGGAGGCCCGGCTAGTGTGCACGGTTCAGATAAGATGGCACGACGATATGGTGCGACTCCAAAAGAATCCCAGTCCCCGTTTTATGGGTGTGGTGTCAAGATTGCTTGATGGGAAGACTTGATAATAACGCAGCGGCAATAAACTGCATGTCAGCAAAGCAGCCGGCTGGAGCGGTGCTGGCTGGTTCTGGCCCGGAAGAAACGGCCCTCTGATTAATGCTCGGTCCGTGTGACTGGCACAGACCAGCTGGCCTCTTCAGAATCCTGATCATGGATCAGAGATCAGAGGATCTTTGAATCCTGTCTTGCGTTCTTCTTGCTGTGCTTGATTGAGGCGGCCGCTGTCATCACCTCCCACTGATGGCTGTGCCAGAGGTGGTTAAACATTACTGGCTGCTGTTGCTCAGGCTATGAGCTGAAGCAGTGCCTTGTTCTTCCTGCTTATCTGCTGGTTAATGTGTGCGTGAAAGATTCCCAGGGTTCAGGGTGTCGCTCAGACACTTGACTCTTCTCTCTCTGTCCACTGTGTACACGTTTGGAACTTTATTAGCAGCGTCCTCTTAACATGGCGACAACACCATAAAAAAGATAAAAAATCTGCTCTGTTAAACGTTGCTTTCTTTTTCTTGGAAGTCGCGGGCTCTTCTGTCTCCTCACTGGGCCTTTTCCTCTTTCCAAAGATGCTAGCTTTCACTCATGTTGCTCGCTAGCTTGCTAGCTCGCGCTAACCGAGATGAGCGCCTTGACGTGCGTCGAGAGTTGAGCGTTAGATGGACGTAGCGGAGAGAATCCGCTCATTTTTCAAAATAAAATTGTTCAGAGTCAGATAATGAATGAAACGGGATTCCTTTAACGGAAGTTAATTGTTCTTTCCGTCCGGCCCGGTACCAAATGAGCCACGGACCGGCACCGGTCCGCGGCCCGGGGGTTGGGGACCGCTGTTTTACACAGTTAAATATGTGAGATGTGAGAGATGTGCCAGTTTGGAAGAGGATGAAAGTGGGAGGAGCAAAACATCGTCTGGGGGTGTTTTTGCTAACCTGACAGGTACCGGTGCACTCGGTGACATCACAAAGGGTTGCCTTCCACAACTGTGTTTTTGAGCTCACGCTTTCCGAAAACACACAAGGAAAAAAAAAAAAAAAAGAAGAAGAAAAGAAAAGCAAAAGACAAACTTTTCCCATTTGTGAAGACTATGCTGTCAGATTGGAGACACTGTGGGACCTTTGAATGAAGTTCTCACTGATCCACTGTCTGCAGCTCTATGGTTCAGAGCTCTGCTAATGTAGGTCTGACTGGACTGAGTTACCTTAGGCTATGAAAGTTGATTATATGTCACGATGAGGCGCTCTAATCTCCCGTGTGTGGTCAGGACCTCATTCCAGTGACCTCACAGAGGGGCGGCCACCACTGCCACACTGCAGATGATGCATCCATCCTTCCTGTGTGTCAATACTCAGCACTGCCAGTCACCTCTGGCTCCACTGAACTCACCACAGATTTGATGGCTCTGAGGGTTTTCCTCTGCATCTGCTGGAGGTCTGGGGAGGAAGTTGTAGGATTCCATGTCGTCTATTATTGATGGTGACTGATGGTGTGAGATGGTCTCCTACTCGTTGATAAATTGCTCGCTGTGCACCTGACCAGATTGGATGACGGTCTCATGGAAAACCTCTTGAGGGCGTCTTGTTTTGTGTTTGCCTTCAAACTTTCCCTGCACAGCCTCAGTAATTCTTTAATGCTCTGGTGACCAGCGAGCAACAAAGTGGGTCAGAGTCCTTTGTGCTCATTGGAGCTCGTTGCCTCACTGGGTTTGGTAAATCAGACTGCTGGCAGATCTGAGCTCCGGTCGAGCCGATCACGGCCACTCTGCGGCATTTCTTCCCTGAGTTGGGGATGCATTCACGTTGGAAGACGTCAGTAAGATTCAACAGTGAAGGGCCTGCAACTACTGTAGTCTCCTAGCTGCCCTCTGCTGGTGCAACCACTACACTGACTTGTTGTTTTGGCCGAGACTCACCGTGGCAGCACCTTGCCGCACTGACCCGCGCTGACGTCTTCAACCTCGGCTCCTCACGTCTGGCAAGTCTGTTCCTGTCGCCCCTTTGTCTCCGTCTGCCTGCTGTTCCTAATTCACCTGGAATGCATCCTTTCCCAGAACCCCACCCAGCCCCTCTTCCAACCCCCCAACCTCCCCACCCACAGCAAAGCTGGTTAGGCAGAGAAAAGCCTCTGGAGGAGACCACTGATTATCAATAGAGAGGTGAGTTGAAGGTCTGACTCTCAACACAGAGACTCTAGAAGTTCTTGTTCAGAGAAGCTCTGCTGGGACTTTTCCCACACCTGCTGCAAAGGGAGTGGATTGTGAAGGGCTGCTGGAGGTAACCCGACTCCGTGGCTCCTCCCAGCTCCACCAGGCCTGATGGAGCCCCGAGGCCGCAGGTTGCACCACTGACAGACGTCTCTTCCAAGTGAGAGAGCTTCAGGTTGTCTTTGGCACCTCAGAGAAGCTGCAGGAATGTGTCAGAGTTGCAGCTCAGAACCTCCAGGGGTTTGTGGAGAGGTTCCAAAAACAATTGTTGTAATAATAAATATATAATTCATTTCATCCCCGTCCGATAATTTTTGTCCGTGCCTTTAAGACGGAGCTCCTCGACCAAAACGCTTGTTGTCTGGAAACCTTTCCTCGTTGTGTCACTGCGGCTGCTGCCAGCTACACTGTGGACGCACCGCCAGGAGTGCTAGCTAGTGCAGCCTCTCCCTCGGCCCCCCCTGCTGGAGACGTTTGTCGCCTCGTCATTGTTGTCGCTCCCCAGAGAGACGAGAGCTTTGCAGTGGAGAGAAGACACACACTGTCATTATGATCACAGCCATCCTGGGGAAACTGCACACACACACACACACACACACACACACACACACTCAGACACACCATGGGCCTTTAATTGTCTGTTTAGGCGGCTCTTTACTGCAGGAAGCTGCAGCTCCAGCAGGAAACTGGACGGCGTGGCTTCAAATTCCAGCAAGAGAAAAAACACAAAGCTTCGAGTAAATCACATAAAACGAACAATGAAGACAAAGACACACACACACACACACACACACACACACACACACACAGTCATAGCCACTGTCACACATTACAGCCTGGTGGGTGGGGACAATGCAGCAGCAAGCTGAAGGCTGTGAGACGACGTCTTTGTGTGAGTTGTGTAATCTCCTCACTGAGGACCCACATTCTTTGGTGCTGCTGGAGAAGAAAGAACCTCAATAGCCTCTTTCTGGTGGGCTGGGCGGGGGCGGGGGTGGGGGTGCACCCCACCCCCACCCTGTTGAGTGTGTTGAGAATTAAAAAGAAAGAGGAGCGACACAAGTGGTTGAAGTGATTACTGAGAAACGATGAGGACGATGATGATGATGATGAAGGTGATGATGATGATGATGATGTGTTGGCGGGGAGCAGGGGGGAGTTGAATGGAGATGGGGGGGGCTGTGTGATGGTGACAGCTCCCCCTGCTGGAGGCAGGTGGAATGAAGAGTGTGCCATGTGTTCTGCCAGCTGAGCCTGAATGCCTCCACCAATCAAACCCAGCCCCCCCCCCCCCCACCACCACCCCCACCCCACTGGCCCAGTATCAGGGTGACCTGAAGCAGGGTCAGCGAGGCCCGGTGCTGTCCTGCTACATTGTAGAATAGAATAGAATTTCCTTTATCAACGCCATGCAGTGGTGCAGTGGTGCAGTGGTGCAAACACATAGAAAACATAACTTGAAATAATAATTATAATAACAGGCAGTGATTATTTTTTTTTTTAAAAAGGAGTTTGATTGGCCGGAGATTGAAACTGTTTCCACTCTGACGCTGTTTCTGTTGGTTTGTTGCTTTATTTTGGTGTGTGTGTGTGTGTGTGTGTGTGTGTGTGTGTGTGTCTCTCTCTCTCAGGCTCAGCAGAGGGATTCCTTCGTGCAGCAGCGGTACTGCCAGTACGACCTCAGCGACCCCTTCCTGGCGCTGCAGCGAGACAGCGAGCCCCAGGAGCGCCGCAGCATGCTGGAGCAGCCCGACCGACACCTGCGGCGCCACCCGGTGGGGCCCAACCCTCTGGCCGTGCTCAAGCTGGTGATGGCCCACTGCAAGAGGATGCAGGAGAGGATGGTGGGCCAGCTGGCGGCCGCCGAGGGCCGGCACAAGAAGGTGGGACCAGGTCGACCGCAAGGTCATGAAAAAAGATCTTCATTTGGAAGATTGGAGTGAGAACGAGAGCTCTGTGTAGAAGGAACACGTCAGGGAGGGAGGGGAGGGGCTACGTCAGAGTGATGTCACTTCCTGTCCCAAGCCACCACATTGTATACACACACACACACAACCCAGTGTAATGCACAAGCATGGACAATGATGACTGTGTGTGTGTGTGTGTGTGTTCAGATGATGGGGGAGCTGCAGGAGGAGCAGCGACACGCGGCCCAGACCTCCACACACAACCAGCAGCTGGCCTCCAGGCTGCAGGGAGAGAAAGAGCAACTGCTGCAGCAGGTACACAGGGCCGCCTGCCTGTCTGTCTGTCTGTCTGTCTGTCTGCCTGCCTGTCTGTCTGTCTGTCTGTCTGTCTGCCTGTTCTACTGTCTGTCTGTCTGCCTGCCTTCCTGTTCTACTGTCTGTCTGTCCTACTGCCTGCCTGCCTGCCTGCCTGTCTGTCTGTCCTACTGTTTGTCCTACTGTCTGTCCTACTGTCTGCCTGCCTGTCTGTCTGTCTGTCCTACTGTCCGTCCGTCTGTCTGTCTGCCTGCCTGTCTGTCCTACTGTCTGCCTGCCTGTCTGTCTGTCCTACTGCCTGCCTGCCTGTCCTACTGTCTGCCTGCCTGTCTGTCTGTCCTACTGTCTGTCTGTCTGCCTGCCTGTCTGTCTGTCTGCCTGCCTGTCTGTCCTACTGCCTGCCTTCCTGTTCTACTGTCTGCCTGTCTGCCTGCCTGTCTGTCTGTCTGTCTGTCCTACTGCCTGCCTGTCTGTCTGTCTGTCTGCCTGCCTGTCTGTCTGCCTGCCTGTCTGTCTGTCTGTCTGCCTGCCTGTCTGTCTGTCTGTCTGCCTGCCTGTCTGCCTGCCTGCCTGCCTGTTCTACTGTCTGTCCTGCCTGTCTGTCTGTCTGTCCTACTGCCTGCCTGTCCTGCCTGCCTGCCTGTCTGTCTGTCTGTCCTACCTGCCTGCCTGTCTGTCTGCCTGCCTGCTTGTCTGTCTCTGTTTTGTTTGTGTGGTGAACCTGAAGATGATCCCTCATCCAACACCAGCGCCTTCTGCCTCCTTGTGGCCAACTGGGGGAAAGACGCCTTTTCATCACCGGCCGTTTCTGTCTCCGTCTCTGCGCAGCTGGAGGTGGAGCGCGGCAGCGTGCAGCGGCTGGAGCAGGAGCAGGCGGCGGCGGCCCGGCTGGTGGAGGAGTCGCTGTCGCAGCAGCAGCAGCTGTCGTCGGCGCTGCGCCTGCAGCTCCAGGAGGAGGCGCTGAAGGTGTCGGAGCTGCAGGGCCTCCTGCAGGAGGAGAGGAGGCGGGCGGACCGGCTGGAGGCCCAGCGGGAGGCGGAGCTGCAGCAGGTGAGGGCCCGGCTCAGCCGGGAGGAGGGCAGGAGCCGCGAGCTGGAGCGGCAGCTGGAGGAGCTGAGGAAGGAGGTGGCGGAGGGGAGGCAGGCGGCCGGCACAGGGTCAAAGGTCAACGGCCACAAGGAGGAGGGCGGGGAGAGCGGGGGAGGGGCTGCGGCGCCCCCGCCGTCGCTGCAGCCCCTCCAGCACCCCCAGTCGCCCTCCAGCAGCACCGCCTCCCCCTCCTCCCTCTCCTCCTCCCCCGCCTCCTCCCCCGTCCTGGCCAAGCGGCCCCCCGGACCCCCCCTCCTGCCCTCGTCCTACCAGGCGGGGGTCAACCAGCGCTTCCAGGCCGCCCGCCACAAGTTCCAGAGCCAGGCGGAGCTGGAGCAGCAGCAGCAGTTCGGTGGGGGTCCGCTGTCCCCCAGGGACCTGTCGCCCGTCGCCTCCCCCCCGCCCCCCCGCCGCCGAGCACAGCGCCGCCCGCCAGCTGGCCCGCCACACCGTCACCCAGGTGCTGTCGCGCTTCACCAGCCAGCAGGGGCGCTCAAGCTGCCCGCCAGCAGCTCGCCCTTCGGCACCGACTACCGCAACGTGGCCGCCACCGGGGCGCTCGCCCTCCTCGCCGGGGCCCCTCCCCTCCGCTGGCCTCCCGCTCGTCGCCGCCAGCCCCCCCCTGCCGCTCCGACAAGACCCCCGCCCGCCCCCAAAGAAACCCGGCATGATGAGTCCCACACCGGGGTCGCCCAGTCACTGCGCCCGCAGCAGCAGCAGCAGCAGCAGCAGCAGCAGCAGCAGCAGCAGCAGTCACTTCCCGGAGCTGACAGGCAACTGCGGACACGGTGGCGGTGGCAGCAGCAGCAGCAGTGGACCGGACGGAGCAGCAGCAGCAGCAGCAGCAGCAGCAGTCACTTCCGAGAGCTGACGAGCAGCAGCAGCAGCAGCAGGTGGACGGAGCCCAGGAGCTGCTGCTGTCATCCAGCAGTTGAGTGACTGAGTCTTCAAAAACCCGTCCCAGACCTTCATCATCATCATCATCATCACCACCACCACCACCACACCCTGCGTGTCACTCCAGTGAAGACACTCCCAGTTCTCCACACCTCCACCTGAGGAACGTCAACAGGAGAGAAGAATCTTCCTCAGTCCTCGTCGTCCGCTCTTCTTTCCTCCGACGACGTCTGGAATGTTGAAGATATTTATGTTGTGTTTTTGATTCTGCTGTAAGAACCTTCTATGTAAAGAGACCCAATGTTCATGAGATTGTGAAGCACAACTTGTTTTGTTATTTTTTATTTTAATGTCATTTAAATGCACCAGTAAGTCAGAAAGGATCATTTGTGCCGGGAGGAGCCGCCAGCAGGGCGGCGACGCTGTGCACTGATTGTAGAGTCACTGTGGTAGCTGCCACCTTCAAGCCGTCTGTTTTGATGTTTTTTCTACTGAACACCTCCACAGTTTCGACACTGTATGAATAAAGAATGCAGAGTTCTTTGCCTGTGACTGAACCTTTCCTGTTTCCCTTCATTCAGTCCGACAACTTCCAGGAGGACTCGGCCATGTTCACCTCGGTTGACGAGCGGGAAGCTTTGAAACTGGCAACAATTTGTGGAATTTGTGAGCAGAGCTTGAAATGCATTGCATGCCTTTTTTATTGTTTGGACTAAAATGGTTTGTTGTCACTGATTATCAAAAGTCACCGAGCTGGACCGACGCTAATGCTAATGCTAACAGCAAGTCACCACATGAAGATGCATTCCTGTTGCTGCAGAACATCGACCAGCGGACCAAGTCCAGATGATGGTTCCATTTATTAGTACCAGCAGAACCGGATGGGGCGGTTCAGACGGGTTTCTCCAGAACTGATGAGCACACAGTGGCAGCGCAGTGGGAGGTTTGAACGCCGAGTCACTGAGTCAGCGAGTCAGCGAGTCGCTTCGAGTCACGTTACAAGCAGAGTGCGACTGGGCTGCGACTGACCCGCACGGTAACAGGATCAGTACACACACACACAGAGAGTCTGTTACAGTGTTTAAGGATTAAAAAAAACAAATCAACAGCAGCATATCAAAATAGAATTTTGCATACACGGCTCGGAGGATGGAGTTCTTTACCATAGGAAAGATTTTTGGCAAATCAAACTTGTGGCAGTCAGTACAGCGTTGCCAAAATAAAACAAGGACATGGGAAAAAAAAAAAGCAGGAACGTGGGGAGTTGTCTCCACCTGCTGGACAACAATGAGACACCCGACGCTCGATTCTTCTCCAGCGGCCTCGGCTCCTCCCCCCTCTGGCGTGCTCAGCTTTTCTATTCTACTGTGACTCAGTTTGCGTGAGATTTGACGACAGAGAACTACGTTGACGCGAGGCTGCCTGGACTGCCTCACCAGTCTGGGACTTCCCAGCCGCACACACCGACACTTTCACAACACACATTCACAAGTCTGACCTCTGACCTCTCCCCAAAACCAGGGTCACGTCCCTCGACCGCATCTTTTTTTTCCCCGGAGACACAAACTGGCGGCTGAACAGTCTGGATGAAGGTCACTTCCTGGTCAGAAGGTCTCCAGCGGCCGATCCTCTGACGTGCGTCTCCAGGTTCCCCCCGGTGGAGAGCAGATCTCCACTCAAGCCGTGTTCTGCATCTCCTTGCCGATCTTGTAGGTGAGGATCTTGTTCCAGTCGATCTTGGTGCGCGTGATGGGCAGCTGGCGCCGCAGGGCCTTGAAGGTGGTGTCCGACATGGTCTGGTAGCTCTCGCTGATGGCCGTCTGAAGAGCAGACAGGTTGGACGACAACGTTCAGCACCGTGGCAAGACTGCTGAATTATGACCACGAATGGATAGAAAGACGCAGGCGTTTCACATGGAGCTGACCTGGTACTCCTGCTCCTCGTTGGATATCATCTTCACCAATGCCTTTGCGACGTCCGCGTCAGTCTGTTGAGAAGATTGGAAGAAAACAAACATGCAGAAAAATGACTTTGATCCTCCTTTCATTCATATTTGCCCACCACCACAGATTAAAACCTCAGATCACTCAGGACATTGCCTCAAGCCTTCCATTCTGGAGTTGTTGGCGATCTAAACATGCGAGATGGATGGAAGTCTTTATTTCCTTTGTGGGCACAAACACTGGAAAGCAGTGCGAGTGGAAACACCAGGACTACACAGGTGGAGATGTTTGACTTTCACCCACTGGTATTGATTCTTTGATCTCCTTATGGCTGACCAGCTGGACGTTCCCATCTTCATAGTAGTGCACCTGCGGACCAGAAGCAGAAGTGATCAGCAGCAGCAGAACCGGACCAACTGGACTGGACTGGACTGGGGTCTGTCCCTCCCTCACCTGGATCTTCAGCACTCCCACCACCTGAGCCTCAGACTGTCCGACAGTGAGCTTCCACTCTGACCTCCATCGGCCGTTCCTGCGGGAGAGATGAACCGATGTGGATCATCAGTCTTCAGCATCAGGAGGAGAGCATCACAGAATCACTGCTGGTCCAGTAGACGGTGGCTGTGTCTCAATCCGGGGTCTGCATCCTTGGAAGGAAGCGTCCTCCGTCTGAAGGAAGCGTCCTCCGTCTGAAGGAAGCGTCCTCCAAGGACCCGGCCCAGAAGGACCGACCCAAACCCCGCCTCCCCGGTAACCACACGGGACGGTCTAGCCTTCGGCGTATTTCCTGGTTGCGTCACCGCCGTTCCCTCCTGCTGGCCAACCCCGGAAGTGACGTATTCATAGCATCAAGCTAACCATTGGTTCGCCATCTAACGATGGCGTTGGATGTTCAAATCAGTAAAAACCCTGCATTGAAAACTGAATATTTGATGTGAAATTTAATACTTAAATTTATACGTGGTGTCTTTGCCAGTAGATGGCGCTAATTTCAGCTGACTTCCCAGGATCCCAGGATGCTTTGAAGCAGCATGCAAAGCATCCTGGGATACAGAAGGAGGTGAAGGATGCTAGCGGTGCAGCCTTGGAATGAGCTAACAGTAGGGTGCATTCCCAGGACGCATTTGGAGCGTCCTAAGGAGTTTTGGGAATTGGGAGGAGCCTTCACGCAGTGCTGTGATGCAACTTCCTGTCAAATGCAGCCTTGGAAGGATGCAGAGCCTGAACTGAGACACAGCCAGTGTGACAGACACCATCAGCAAGACTTCAGGCATGTTCTTAAGACGTGGCCTTGCTGGAAGGAGACCCTACCAGTAGTTTTTGGGTTGGAACTGATGGCCCTCGATGCAGGCGACGATGGTTTGCTGGCCGCCAACGCTTTTCCCGTAGACCTGCAGATAGCGAGCGTGCACAGTTGAAGAGCGGCGGCGGCGGACGGTGGACGGCTGGGCTGAGCCAGCAGTGCTGCAGCCTGGGGTCAGGGCCTCACCGTGCACACTCCGCTGGGGTAGTGACCCTTGACGTAGTCCCGCAGGAGCGAGTCGCAGGAATCTCTCAGCGCTTTGAGGGCCGCGTCGCCCTCGTACGGCTGCACGTCGCTGGCCTCCTTCCTCAGGTGGTCAAAGTGGAAGGACAGGCCGTTCCGCGGGTCGAGGAATCGGCCCTGGCCCAAGTCCCCGTGCTCGGTGATTAGAACCTGGACGGAGGGGGTAGAAGGAAAGAACGACGGTCCGATTCCAGCGCCATGTCCTGTTCACTCAGGGAATGTTTTTTTTTTTAAAAAGTGAGGAAACAAACCGGTTCATCGTAGCCCTCCAGGAAGGCCGGGATGAACTGGTCCATGTTGTACTGGGCAAAGGAGCTGAGGAACCACAGGGGAGAGGAGGTTTGCACTCATGACACTCAACACGTGTGCATCTGCCAGCTTCGGCTGTCAACACTTACTGCGACGCCCCCTCCCGCAGGTGGCCGTCATTGTTGAGAAGCACCCGCACGTCTGCAAGGCAACAGACAGCAGCGTGTCACTAGTCGCTCATCACAGAGGCTGCTGAAAACTACAAGCAGGGGCTCCAGTCACATGAAGGTCAGGCTACCATCAGCAACGTCTCACCATTGAAGACCTCGTTGAACTCTCCTGGGGGGGCGTGGGTCACAAAGCTGGCGGCTATGCGGACCTACAGTGGCACATTCGACACATTGCTTCATACAAGCGCCTTCTTTAAACCCCACCCCGACACAACTTCCAACAGTTTGCATATCATCCAATCAGGATTTGTATTTGAAAGAGCCAGGTTTACAACCTGCAGTGATTCAGCAGCAGCAGCTACTTGCCACAGCACTTTTGTAGCTTCCCAATTTGAGATCGATATCCATCCATCTATCTATTTATCAATCTATCTATCTATCTATCTATCCAGCTATCCCTCTATCTATCTATCCAGCTATCTATCCAGCTATTTATCTATCTATCTATCGATCTATCTATCTATC
Source organism: Thamnaconus septentrionalis (assembly GCA_009823395.1). NCBI lineage: Eukaryota > Metazoa > Chordata > Actinopteri > Tetraodontiformes > Monacanthidae > Thamnaconus > Thamnaconus septentrionalis. The sequence goes on along the minus strand of CM020512.1, from coordinate 22,169,302 downwards.
TATCCATCTGTCTATCTATCTATCTGTCTATCTATCTATCCAGCTATCTATCCAGCTATCCCTCTATCTATCTGTCTATCTATCGATCTATCTATCCAGCTATCTATATAGTTTTCCAGTTGCAGTCAGTGACACCAGGAGATTTCAAGGCCTATGAGGCTCACGCAACCTCATGTGAACCGCAATTAAATCGCAGTCACTCTGAAATCCAAGGCGAAAAGTGACGTCAGCCGCAGGGTGGGATAACATTCTCTGGACGGAATCGAACCCGCACCGCTGTCTCACAGAATTTCACAGCGTCACTGCCGCTGTAAAAATTAACCATAATAATAATAACAAAATAGTAATAATAATTCTCCCGAAAGTGAACGTCGGTGTTTTAATGAAGGTGAACGTGCCAGTGCTTTGCCGTGTTCAGCTCAGGGCTGCTGCAGCGGCCAGCTGCTGTTTGGTTTCACCCACTAGCACCGGCGGCTAGTTAGCATCCAAACACAACTCCGCCGCGTTCAACGCGAGGCCGTTGGAAGTCGCGTTCGCTTCTCCTGACGCAACCAGCGCGCGACACACACGTCTCAGCAGCATCTGAACACTGGCATCGATTAAATAAGGAGAAAATGTGTCCGAACCTTGTCAGCGTCAGTGATCGGCTCGTCACAGTCAGACATCTTGGCTCTTTGTGACGTCACGCCACCTACTGCAGCTGACTGGCGGGCGCAGCGCACAGCGGTTCGTCAATTGATTATTTTGTCAATGACTTTTCGTTAATGTTGCAAGTTAGGTTGTGTATGTACTGCTTTGACTTCGGATGAAGCTCAGCTCACAAATCAAATAGTCCCCAGGTGTAACGCCAGGGGGCGATAAAGTGCCAGTGATCCTTCTGTTAATACTTCCCGTTGGGATGGTGGCGCTATGAAAATAAAAGCACTAACAGCAACAACACACTTTGTCGGCTGCTTGCAGCGAATATTAAAATCCGCTTTAATTTTTTTTTTGATTGTCTGAAATTCCGTTGTGACGCCAGAGAGTGCGTTGTGTGCATGCATGTGTTTCATTTCACATTCTAACAGGAAGCGGCAGGAAGGCTAGCTTTAGCTTAGCACGGGATCACCGCGGCTCCCTGCAGCAACTTCCGGTCGAGCGACACACACTATTCCTAGTATGGAGGCGCAGGTATGGCAAATCTCAGTTTAACCAAGTTGTCTCTTTTTCGGTCAACCCTCGATAGCACAATAATGCGGTTACTGTGCTCATTTTATTTTTTTTGTGCCAATAGAAAGCTCTCATTAAATAAAACACAACGAACGTTCGCCAGTTCTCCAGGATGCTAACAGACTTTGCTGACAGCTGCAACAGGAAGTCACTGCTCTCGCGTATTCATTCCTCTTCCTGTTTTGTTTTTTCGCGTTCATAAACACGCTGCCTAATATATTGAAAAGTTTGAAGGGATTCCTTTCTGCCAACGGTTATGAGTGCCTGTGTTTGCTGGCGGAACTGGGAATGAACAGGGCTGTGTTTGCTGCTCGACACTGTGTGTCACTGAGTCACCGTGTGTCACTCAGGCGGGCTTTGAGCTCTCGTGTGCCGTGTTTGCAGGTGATGACCAACCCCGGTGACATCGCCAGTCTGTACCGACAGCTCAGCCGCTTCCCCTCCCTGAGCAGAGCAGACGTGGGACCCGTCGTCACCTCTCAGTACGGAGGCAAATACAGCAACATTTACACAGGTGTGCAAGTCACGCTTCTACTTTTGTGTTTTGGGGGCGTTTAAGAAGTGCAAGCAGTGTGCGAGATTGAAGGAGGTTCCGGGGGGTTCTGGGTGGGTTCCGCCTCCTCCCATTAACCCATGAGACACACTGGAAGCCTCGAAGCAAACATTTTAAGGGGGTCTCATATTTAATAATAATAATAATAATAATAATAATAATAATAATAATAAAAAAAATAAAAATCTCTCTCTCTCTCTCTCTCTCTCTCTCTCTCTCTCTCTCTCTCTCTCTCTCTCTCTCTCTCTCCTGCAGAGTGGGTCCAGCGTGATCTGGAGAGAAACGACAATGTCAAGTTTTGCCGGCAGTACATCGTGTTCCATGACGACAAGTCGGTGGTTTTCTCGGGAGCCTCGGGGAACTGCACCGAGATCAGAGGAGAGTACGTAAAGCCGTCGCTGCTCCAGAGGAAACCCTGAGCAGCCGGTCAGTGTCTCACGATGACTGTGTTTATTCCTCCAGACTGTTGAGTAAGGATTCCCCCTCGGGTGTGTTGAAGGCTGTTGTCAGAGAGTGCACCGTCAAAGCAGAGGAGCGGCAGTTTCTGGAGGTGTGCGTGGCTCTGAGTTCCACACTCAGACTGCTGATCGATGTCATCAGTGCTCCTCTTCTGTTCCTTTGGCCATCTTCTCCTCCTCCTCCTTCTTGTCTTCATCTGTTGGCTTCCCCCCTGCTGCATGCTCTTCTCTTACACTCACACTCAAGGATGTGCTGGGAGAGGCATCAGTGCCCTAGTGACATCACAAAGGGTTGATTTCCGCAGCTGCAAGTTTTAGTATTGATTCACTCATGTGTTTGAGATACAAGTTAAGCATAACATGGCAGCCTGTGTGTCTCTGAGCCCCCTGTTGACCTCTGTTGCCCCCCTGCTGACCTCTGTTGCCCACTGTTGACCTCTGTTGCCCCCCTGCTGACCTCTGTTGCCCCCCTGTTGACCTCTGAGCCCCCCTGTTGACCTCTGTTGCCCCCTGTTGACCTCTGTTGCCCCCTTCTGACCTCTGACCTTGCCCCACTGTTGACCTCTGTTGCCCCCTGCTGACCTCTGTTGCCCCCTGTTGACCTCTGAGCCCCTGCTGACCTCTGTTGCCCCTGTTGACCTCTGTTGCCCCCCTGTTGACCTCTGAGCCCCCTGCTGACCTCTGTTGCCCCTCAGATCTGGAGTAAAAACATCAAGGTCAGGAGCATCGATTTGACGGCCTTGAAGAAACACGGCAAAGTCTATGAAGATGGTGAGTCGTCTGCTCCTTCTTCTCTTCTTCCTGATGCGCCGGTCATCCACCAGAGTTAATGGAGCTCACTGTGGTCCACGTCCACAGATCAGTTTGGCTGCCTGGTCTGGTCGCACTCTGAGACCCACCTCCTGTACGTGGCGGAGAAGAAGAGAGCAAAGACGGAATCATTCTTCCAGGTTTGTCCATCACGTGACCTGATCTTCAGTGCCATGTGCACTGATGCAGGGTCCTCTGTTGGCAGAGAGTGTAGCTGGGGTGGACGGCTGCTGAGGCTGAGCACGCTGGTGTGTGCACTTGTATGTCATTAGTAGTGTCCAGTCTCAGCTAGTAGCACGTGTGTTCTTTTGTTGCTGTGTTTATTGCAAAGTGTTTAAGCTGTTGACCTTCATCAGGTGGCTTTAAACACTCTGACTGGGGTGTCGCCATAAACAGGAGTATTTTAGCTCTATGTAGGAATTGAGTTGAAATTATTAAGATGGCCAGAAAATAAATACAGCAAACCAGGAAGTAATCAGTCTCTGTGTGTTTGTAGACGGAGGCGCCGGAGATGTCGTCCACCACGGATGATGAAGACCCAGTGAGAGTTGACAAGGAGACTGTCAGGGTAAATACTAGGCCTCTCTGATGCACTAGCATGCAGCTCAGGGCAAACGCCTTCACATTGTGCAGTTCTAACAACGCTGACCGGGCTGAGCAAGACAAAGGGAACCTGTGCAGGCTTGTGCAGCAGTCTGCTGCTGACGCTCTGCATGGAATTACTGGCATCACGCTGCTGCTGGTTCATCTGTCACCACTCTGGCCCCTCCTCTGGAGCCAGCTGCCCCCAACAAGGGGACCAACTCATTCACTTTCACAAATGTTTTATCGCCGTTTGTGCCTTTGCATCAAGTCGCCTCACAAAGACGAACCTTCGCTGGAGATGCCTGCTTCAACTTTGGAACGATGGCTCAGAACAACTTGCGTTAATGTTTGCTGATATTAACCACCTTCTCTGTAAAATATCAACATGTTTCTCCATCTGCTGGCAGCAAGTCCTTGCCAAAGCAACCGTTTACTGCCGGTAACTCACTTTGGATACATTTGATTAGTCGCTATTGTACAAGCTGGTGACTCACAGCCTTGGTCAGCATTTGACAAGCAAATATTTCCAATTATTATTCTCTTTTTTATTATTTATTTTATTTTTTTGTTCTTTATTTTCTTTTTTCTTTTTCTTTTTTTATTTTGTCAATACAAAAATAAGCATTTTAACACCTGTATATGTATATCTATGTTCCATATTATTGATGCTGAATGAAAAGAATTAAAAAAAAATAATAATAAAAAAATCCAATTATGAAATGCTCTCTATTTTGGTACATTGAAGGATGACCGTCTTGCTTTCTTCCTGTAGGGGGAGCAGTTTGCCTACTATGAGGACTGGGGAGAGGCGCTGGTCAGTAAGAGCTGTCCAGTTCTGTGCGTCCTGGACATCGAAGGGGACAGCGTCTCCATCTTGGAGGGAGTGCCTGAACATATCTCACCTGGACAGGTAGGAGCCAATCAGAATGCTTGAATGCTGTGAAGCCAGCACTGAACTCACCTCCTGTGTGGTCTCCACGTAGGCTTTCTGGGCCCCAGGTGACACAGGCGTGGTGTTTGTGGGCTGGTGCCACGAGCCCTTCAGACTTGGCCTGAAGTACTGCCCCAACAGGAGGTGCTTGACTCTCCTAGCAGCACCCTGACTCGGCAAGGGCTTCTTCTGTCCACCAGGCTCTCACACAGCTCACACTGTGCTCTTCCTCTCCGCCAGGTCCTCCCTGTATTATGTGGACCTGACCGGTGGGAAATGTGGTAAACATCTCTTCTATTTTCCTTCAACTTCATGCATTTTTTTGCGATCATTTGAGTTTAATGGCACTGCTAATTTTGGAGGAGGCTGCAAACAGAGGGCTACATGTGCAGTTTTCTGTAGAACTGTGGAGCTTTTTGGATGATTACCTGTGAGAGGCATCTCCACTGGAGTTGAAAGAAGTTTTGAATATCTGAATATCTGTCCTCCGCGTGACCTTTACATGTGGAAATCCACACGGCGCCTCCAAGATTCTCATTGTGTTTTTAATCTCTGTGTCTACAGGGTGTCCCAAAACATCTGGCCTCACTTTAAAAGCAATGATCTTGAGAACTACTCAGTCCAGCTCATTATTTGTTCATTCATTTTATACATTCCGTGAAAATTTGAGGTTATTTCAACAAGCGTTGCAAAAATGATTCACCAGTGAAATGATGTCTTGCTGTCTGGCGTCACGCTGGTCAGCTGGACGCTCTGTTGCCGCGTCCTCATTGGTCACCTGCCAGTGTGTGTGGTGTGTCCTCCACCAGAGCAGCTGTCCTCGGGCAGCAGTGCGGTGTGCTCGCCCAGGCTGAGCCCGGACCAGTGTCGCATCGTCTACCTGGAGCTCTCCGTCTACGGGCCGCACATGCAGTGCAGCAGACTGTGCATGGTGAGACCCCGCAGAGGACACACGTCGCAGGCTGGCACTGGACCCAGCTGGGCCCAATGACAGGAATGAGTCTCTCAAAGGGTGAAGAGATGCACCTTGTTTCCCTCTGTTGTTTTCAGTATGACTGGTACACCAAGAAGACCTCGGTGGTGGTGGATGTGGTGAAGAAGGAAGGAGAAGGTGAGGAACTGAAAACGCTCCAGTGATTGGATGAGGCCGTGTGTGAAACAGGAGCTCTGATTTGACGAGGACGTGGACCACCTGAAGCGGGTGCCGGTGACTGGAGGTCTTCCTTCTCACTGCTGGTGCTGCTCACCAGGCATCTTCTCATGCGCCTCACTCCTGACTGACTTCACACGCGTGTGTGTGTGTGTGTGTGTGTGTGTGTTCCCACTGCAGATGGCTTCACTGGTGTGTACAGCACTCAGTTGTCCCCTCAGTGCTGGTCAGCTGACAGCCAGCGCGTCGTCATGGCCTGTCCTCAGCGCAGCCGCAAGGTAGCAGCAACAGCCCAACACACAAAGCAGCAGCAGCAGCAGCAGCAGCAGCAGAATAATCAGCAGCAGCAGCAGCAGCAGAAGTAGCAGCAGCAGCAGCAGCAGCAGTAACAGTAGTAGCAGTAGCAGCAGCAGAATAATCAGCAGCAGCAGTAGTAGTAGTAGTAGCAGTAGCAGCAGCAGTAACAGTAGTAGCAGCAGCAGCAGTAATCAGCAGCAGTAGCAGCAGTAGCAGCAGCAGCAGCAGCAGCAGCAGCAGCAGCAGCAGCAGCAGTAGCAGCAGTAACAGTAATCAGCAGTAGCAGCAGCAGCAGTAGCAGCAGCAGCAGCAGCAGCAGCAGCAGCAGCAGCAGCAGCAGCAGCAGCAGCAGCAGCAGCAGCAGCAGCAGTAGTAACAGAATAATCAGTAGCAGCAGCAGCAGCAGCAGCAGCAGCCACTGTGAAAATGTGTGACCCTCTGTGTTTCTGCTGTCCTCCTGCTGTCCTCCTGCTAGGACCTCCTGGTGGTGGATATGATGACAGGCAGCGTCACCTCGCTGACTCCCAGTAAGTCACTGGACCAGCGCTGCCTCTCTGCCTCTCTGCCAGTGGCTGAGGATGTGTGTGTGTGTGTGTGTGTGTGTGTGTGTGTTTGCAGACTCCAGCGTGGGCAGCTGGTCTTTGCTGAACATTGAGCGAGATCTCCTGGTGGTCGGCTGCTCCTCTCCAGACTGCCCTCCCAGCCTGGTAGGATCGGCCTCGGTGCTTCTGAGGTGCATGAGTGCTCTCTCGGACTGACTGTGACGGAGTGGGTGTGTCCTCTGCTGCTCCTCCCCCTACCAGAGGGTGGGCTTCCTGCCGGCCAGGGACTCTGAGGAGGAGGTGTCCTGGGTCACTCTGGAGGAGGCTCAGCCGCTGCCGGACATCGAGTGGCAGACCGTCACCTTCACGCCGCCTCCAGAGCAGCAGAACACTCAGTACCGTAAGAACTGGACCCACAGCTTCTAGAACCTTCAGAACCACCGAGTTGAGAAGCAACGTGTGTGATTCACTGCAGCCCTGCGAGCTTGATTGACAGTCGCTCAGCAAGTCCCGTCTCTGTTTGACAGCTGGCCTGGACTTTGAAGCTTTGGTGGTCCAACCCAAGGAGGTGAAGGATGGAGTCAAGCTCCCCCTGGTGGTCATTCCTCACGGTCAGTGGCTTTAATGTGACAGTAGTCGGTTGTGTAGCAACGCCAACTCAGTGTTGAGCTCCGCCCAGAGAAACCAAAACATCTCAATAATTATTAGCAGTGATTTTTTTTCTGTTCTTCCATGCTAGATGTCAGTCTAACTATCCAACACACATTCAGAGCAGTCAGTAAGCAGGCTGGGGCTCAGAGTGACTCGTTGTCTGAGCTGTCAATCTTCTCGTCCCTGCTGAGTAGGCGGGCCCCACTCTGTGTTCGTGGCTGATTGGCTGCTGTCCTCGTCTGTCCTGGTCAGGATGGGCTTCGCTGTCCTACTGGGTGAGTTGCTGCTGCAGGAGCTGCAGCCCTTCCATGAGGTTCAGCCAGTTGTCCTGTCGACCTGCTGGTGTGTCTGAGCGCTGCCACTAACCATTATTTTTTGATCAATAATTTTATTCAATGAGTCAAGCTTATCTTCTTTATTTTCACCGCCTATTTTGGACTCGTAACTTAACTTGCTGAGATGTTCACACCTGCTATGTCAGCTTCTCAGAGTTTGCAGCAGTGTTTTTTTTTGCTTGGTTTACTGTCGGACTGGAGAAGTCAGGCACTTCCTCCTACTCCTTTCAAGCATATTCAAGTTGTGGACATTTGTTCTTGTTGTTGTTGTTTTCCTTTAGTAACAGGCTTGCATATTTTTACTATTGAATCTTTTTATTTATTTTCCTTCTTTCCTTTCATTCTAAATAAGTATTCCTAAACTTTAGAAACTTTGGCTCAGAGTTTTGGAGCCTTTCCAGAGAAGAGTCCGTTCTTCTTCTGTGTTTTTTATAGAATGCAAACAATGAGCGACACCAGCTGTGTTTACATGGACACAAATAATGGGAATAAAGGCAGAAATCAGATTAAAATGCTTGATGTAAACACGTCCGTGGGAAGATTCTAATCCGATTCGGAAAGAAATTTCATTCCGAAAGCGAGAGGTGGTTTATGGGTGCGTGAAACTTTCCCAGAGGTTTTGCTTGTGTTGCAGTTGTCGTGAGGCCTGTTGTCACTTGAGTGGTGAGCTATAAATAATTCCAGTGCAAAGTCGGTGATTTGCATTCTTTGCTGGACACCTGCGAGAGTGAAAGTGCTCCTGTGAGCGTCTGGAGGGAGGAGTTTCCCCCTGAGCCCAGCAGTGAGCCTGACTGCTCTCCTGCTGCTGTCTTCCAGTCAACTACCGCGGCTCCATCGGCTTCGGCCAGGACAGCGTGATGTCACTGCCCGGGAATGTGGGCACGCAGGACGTCAAGGACGTGCACGTGAGAATCAATCCCACTGGCCAACGCCCCAAATCATTTCACAATCACAGTTGTGTTTTTTTTTTTTTTTTTGTGGCGTTTAAAATGACGTCCATGTTTGAGTCGGCGGCGTTCAATCTTCACCGCTGCTTTCAAAGAACTTCCCCTCTCGGAATGTTTCTCCCTCCTCCCTCATTCCTGCAACTCTTCCTCCTCCAGTTTGCTGTGGAAAGTCTGCTGCGAAGCGGCAGGTTTGACGGCGACAAGGTGGCGCTGTGCGGAGGCTCGCACGGCGGCTTCCTGGCCTGCCACCTGATTGGTCAGTACCCCGGCTTCTACAAGGTGTGTGTGGCGCGCAACCCCGTCACCAACCTGGCCTCCATGATCGGCAGCACCGACATTCCCGACTGGTACGTCTGGTGTGCGGACACACACACACACACACACACACACACACACGTTGGAACTTTATCATTATGCATTATGAGGAATAAAGAAAGTGTTAAAAAAAAAAAAAAAAAAAAGCAGCAAGGTAAATAAAAGTTTTACAACAATATAATTCAAAAGTGGAAGTATAGATAAGTACACTATACTCTGAAGTATAGATAAGGGTGTTTGAATATGATATGATGTAATTAGTTGCAACCAATGGAATGGAAAGTATGACGCTACACAATTCAGTATCTAATCATTCTATCATCTATCATCAGTAACGATTTGTTAAATAATAATAGTAGTAGTAATAATAATATACAGTGCATTAGTGCAGTATAACAATATATTATAATGCACTAATGCACTGTATATTATAATATTTTACTGCACTAGTATAATATTACTTAGTGCAGTGTAGTGCTTTATACTGCACTAATGCACTGTGTTTATTATTTTATATAATGAACATAGTAATATGTAATAGTATTGTAAGCTATTAGCGACACGCTAACCTCGCCGCTCCCCTGCTGCAGGTGTCTGGTGGAGGCTGGTTTCCACTACAGCCCCGACTCTCTGCCCGATCCTGCAGCCTGGGAGCAGATGCTCGACAAGTCGCCCATCAGACACGTGGCTCAGGTCCGTCATCATCTTCCTCCTGCACTTCTGTCTTCCCGCGCCGCTGTGGTCACATGACCCGGCAACGTCTCCCCCCTGCAGGTGACAACTCCGGTGCTGCTCACTCTGGGCGAAGACGACAAGCGCGTGCCCAACAAGCAGGGGGTGGAGTTCTACCGAGCGCTGAAAGCAAAGCAAGTTCCTGTCCGGTGAGTCAGTCAGTCAGTGACTCAGTCAGTCAGTGAGTCAATCAGTCAGTCAGTCAGTCAGTCAATCAGTCAGTGAGTGAGTCAGTGAGTCAGTCAGTCAGTCAGTCAATCAGTGAGTGAGTCAGTGACTCAGTCAGTCAGTGACTGAGTCAGTCAGTGAGTCAATCAGTCAGTCAATCAGTCAGTGAGTGAGTCAGTGAGTCAGTCAGTCAGTCAGTCAGTCAGTGAGTGAGTCAGTGAGTCAGTCAGTCAGTGACTCAGTCAGTCAGTGAGTCAATCAGTCAGTCAGTCAGTGACTCAGTCAGTCAGTGAGTCAATCAGTCAGTCAGTCAGTCAGTCAATCAGTCAGTGAGTGAGTCAGTGACTCAGTCAGTCAGTCAGTCAGTCAGTCAGTCAGTGAGTCAGTGACTCAGTCAGTGAGTCAGTCAGTCAGTGACTCAGTCAGTCAGTGAGTCAATCAGTCAGTCAATCAGTCAGTGACTCAGTCAGTCAGTGAGTCAATCAGTCAGTCAGTCAGTCAGTCAATCAGTCAGTGAGTGAGTCAGTGAGTCAGTCAGTCAGTCAGTCAGTGACTCAGTCAGTCAGTGAGTCAATCAGTCAGTCAATCAGTCAGTGAGTGAGTCAGTGAGTCAGTGACTCAGTCAGTCAGTCAGTGAGTGAGTCAGTGAGTCAGTCAGTCAGTGACTCAGTCAGTCAGTGAGTCAATCAGTCAGTGAGTGAGTCAGTGAGTCAGTCAGTCAGTCAGTCTCTGCACTCTGCTCTGCTGGCTGGCTGAAGCTGTTGTGTGTCCCTGCTGTGTGCAGGCTGCTGTGGTATCCTGGGAACAACCACTCGCTCTCCAAGGTGGACGCCGAGTCGGACGGCTTCATGAACATCGCTCTGTGGATCCTCCGCCACCTGTGACGCCCGTCAGGCCTCTGAGATCCACCAGCGGGATCCTGCTGTCACACTAGCCAAAGCTGCACCGCAAGTGCAACACGCATCGTTACATGTTCCAGTCTCTGCGGTGACCTTTGACACGAGGACCTGCCACACTGGAACTGTCAATCAAGGCACTTTGAGTTACTTTAGAAAGATTAATACTAGCAGTCATGGCTTCCATAACCTTGTGTGTGTTTATTCAAAGTGTTCTGTTTCTGTTCCGGTCACTGTCTGTTTTTAATTGGTGTTGTTTTGATTTTTGTGATACAAACCTCTGAATAAATAAAGTCCAACTGGCAGCAGGACGGGGGCGTTTTCAACACCTTTGAGCTGAATGTGTATTTGTGGAGCCCCTCCCCCGCCCACCTCCACCTCCCCGCCCCCGCCCCCGCCCCCACCCAGCAGTTTCTGTCTCTCAGGCTGGGAGTCTGTCAGGAAGGAAGTGATCTAACTTTGTCCTCCGCTGAGGCCTTGTTGCTTCTCGCTGTCAGTCACCTGGTTTCATTCTTGCAATGGTGACTTAGAGCAGGCAGTCATTTTTCACTGCAAGTTTTAAGGTAATGTATACATGTACAGGTACATACGTGATATTCAGGAAATATTGCGGCCTCTGTGACATCAGTTGTACACACAGGATATTTGCATAGTACCTCGAGTGGTTTTACTTCTGCAAAAGTTGATCTGATTTCCAGTCATTCAAGAGGATATAAAAGACAGCAGCGGCTGCTCGTCTCTTCCTTTAAAGCAAACAAAGCTGCTTGTGCTGGATCCCAGTGGGAGTCTACAGGTTAAAGGAAGCGTTCATTATGGTAAGTTGGACATTTCTCATCCTACAATCAGTAAAACGGGGGAAAGTATAGACAATCTAAAAACGTCAGCGAGGTATAAAGCAGACAAGTGGAAGACCACAGAGTGAAAGTAGCAGATGTATCAGAAATGTGCACGCTAATGCCTGCATGCCTGGAGTTGTCTTGTCGTCTTTTCTGCGTTTTAACGGATGGCTTTTTGTTTCTTGACCTATTTGGCTCCTAGACCACCTTGACAAACACCTTCATCCTCTGTCTGCTCCTCCCACTGGTGAGGACCATCAATATGAAGTTCTTCCCGTGCGACGCCGATGCCAACAGCACCTCGGTGGACTGCTACGGCCGGGCCCTCACCACCGTCCCCAGGATAGGGTCATCGACTGTTGTCTCATTAAATTTAGGCCACACTCGTATCAAGCGTGTCAGGCGAGGGGATTTCTCCGGCTTCCCCAACCTTCAGCGGCTGCTGCTGATGGACAACTGCCTGCCAGGCAGCCTGAAGGACCAAGAGGTGCAGGGCGGCTGCAAGATGCACATCGACCACGACGCCTTCCACGGCCTGTCCAAGCTTCAGGTTGCCAATCTGTCGGGGAACAGCCTCACCTCCATACCCTGGCTCCCAGAGAGCCTGAAGGTCCTGGACTTGCAGAAGAATCGCATATTCAACATCAGCAGTCCTCTAGGAACTCCAAACCTGGAGGAGCTCTACCTCCACCAGAACTGCTTTTATGTAAACCCTTGCAATGAGAACTTCCACATCAGCGAGGAGGTACTGGGGAAGCTGCCCAGCCTCAAACACCTGTTGCTGGGGTATAATAATCTCACTGCCGTCCCCAAAGGGTTGCCAAGTTCACTGAAGCACCTGAACCTGAGGGAGAACACGATCACGGAGATCCCAGGAGGAGCTTTTGCCAACCTGACCAACCTGCAGTTTCTGAGTGTGGAGTGGAATTGCCAGCGTTGTGACCACGCAGCCAGGCCTTGCTTCCCTTGTCCCAACAACAGCCCCCTGAAGCTCCACCCACGCTCCTTCTACTCTGACAACAGCTCCTTGGACTTCCTGAGTTTGAGAGGGAACTCCCTGCACGAAATTCCAGAGGGTCTTTTCCAGCCTCTGAAGAACTTAAAGAAACTGGACCTGTCGGACAACCTGCTGTTCTACGCCATCCAGAACGGCACCTTCTTTTCGGAGCTGACTGGACTGTCTTGGATCAGCCTCATCTATAACTATAAACCATTCGTGACATTCCCTCGTTATAAACTCTCACCTTTCCTTGCCAATATATCCGGACTGGAGAGTCTTCTCCTGAGCGGGAACTTCTTTCGAACGCTTTCAAACGAGAGCCTTGACGTTTTGTCCGAGCTGAAAAATCTGAGGAAACTGGAACTGAGGATGAACTTCATCGAGTCGTTCAACGTGAGCGCGCTGGCACAGCTGCCCTCCCTCAACAACATCGACCTCTCGCAAAATGTGCTGAGTTTCCTTCCTTGCTGTGCGGGTTCCTCGCCAAGCGCAGAGGCGCAGGGCAGCTGCCAGAACCGGAACGCCCATCGGCCCGGTCTCTCTGAAAACCCCCTCGAGCTGAGGGATCGAGACGCCGCAACCGAAAGTCACACGTGGGGGTCTGATGTGCCGGATTTGGCGGACGGTGCAGTGTCGCACTCTTCGAGTCTGAGGTCGCAGTATTGTAACGGAAACCTGTCGTATGACCTGTCTCAAAATAACATCATGCATCTCAGCAGGAGTGTTTTCAAAGGCATGGAGAAGGCCGTCTGCTTAGACCTTTCTTCTAATTACATCAGCCAGGCGCTGAGACACGGCATCTTCAGCAACATGACGAGGCTGGTATTTCTCAATTTGTCCTTCAATAGGCTCGATTTGTATTATAATGATAGTTTCAGAGAGCTGAACAGCACTCTGAAGGTGCTGGACCTCAGTAACAATCCCTTTCACTTCATGATGTGGGGTATGGGCCACTCCTTTCACTTCATCCAAAACCTGACCAACCTGGAAGTCCTCAGTCTAGCAAACAATCTCATCGGGATGCGAGTCTACAACCGGCTGATCAGCAGCTCTATCAGGCACCTGGACTTTGACGGGAACCAGCTCAACATCATGTGGGAGTCTGACAACACCAAGTACTTGTATTTCTTCCAGAACCTCACAAACCTCACCTACCTGGACATCTCTCGCAACCAGCTGAAGTCAATCACTCCCAAACAGCTGTGCAACCTCCCCACCAGCATCCAGAACCTCACCGCCAGCAGCAACGTCCTCGTCTTTTTCCCATGGACCAACATCTCGGTGCTCTCTAACTTGCGTCGCTTGGACCTCAGTCAAAACCACCTCTCGTACCTGCCGCGGGAAGTGGTGAATTTTGGGGATTCCTTCTCCGTCTTGGACCTCAGCCACAATCGCTTCGCCTATATGTCTCAAGAGTTCTTCAGCAACGTCAGCTCCTTGCGCTGCCTGTATCTCAGCCACAACTTCATCAAAGAGATCAACCAGCAGTTTCTCCCCGCGCCCTTCAAGAGCGGCAGCGGCCTGCAGACCCTCACCCTGCACATGAACCCCTTCAAGTGTGACTGTGGTACCTCTTGGTTTGCAGACTTCCTGATGAATACGCCAATAGACATCCCGTATCGCACCACCCTCATGCACTGCGAGTTTCCAGAGTCCCTGCAGCACAGGAGTGTCCTGTCTATAGACCAGCACTCCTGCCAGGACATCTATGGGGGCTTGGCCTTCTTCGTCTCCTGCGTCCTGGTTCTGGCCTTCACTGTTCTGCCCCTACTGAAGCACCTCTACGGCTGGGATCTGTGGTACTGCTTGCAGGTCCTCTGGGCAGAGTTCAAGGGCTACTCCCAGCTGGCTGGCAGGAATTCCATCTGTCAGTACGACGCGTTTGTGGTGTTTGACACCAGTAACCAGTGCGTGAGGGACTGGGTGTACAACGAGCTCATGGTCAACTTGGAGAACTCGCCTCAAAGGAGGTTCTGCCTCTGTTTGGAGGAGAGAGACTGGGACCTCGGGCTGCCGTGCATCGACAATCTACACAACGCCGTGTACAGCAGCATGAAGACCGTGTTTGTGCTGTCCAACAGCGCCCCCGATGGCGAGCCAGTTACCGGCGTGATCCGCCAGACTTTCTTCATGGTCCAGCAGCGACTTCTGGATGAAAAGGTTGGTGACGCCGATCGTTTTGGCGAGGTTAATCTCGAACCCTCGCGACCTTAGCATTCTCAACGCAGCAATCCTCCCCTCCTGCAGGTGGACACAGCCGTTCTGGTCCTGCTGGACGAGATGTTTCCCAAGCTGAAGTACCTCCAGCTGAGGAAACGGCTGTGCAGGAAGTCTGTGCTCTCCTGGCCCAGGAACCCAAAGGCACAGCCCCTTTTCTGGAACCAAGTGAGGATGGCCCTGTCATCGGACAACGTGAGCTTGTACGATGATAAAATGAGCGAAAGTTTTTTATGAGATCCACTAATGAGAGGAGGCACTAAGTTGTCATTTCAAACCTCTGCTCATCTCTCTGACCCATATGAATCTATGTGTTGACCCAAACCCTCTTTGTGATTTTCCATCGGAGCATTTTGTCCTATATTACAAATAGCTACCAGCCATTATCACGAATTTCGTGATAATAATCTTGCACATCTGTTTAAGTTGTACTTCTTCTTGTTGTTTTGTGGGAAATGAAACTGATAATTTACTTCTGACGGGGGGGGGGGCGCCACCTGTCTCATCGCCACTGCTGTTCTTGGTTCCTCTTTGAACACGTTTTCTTGGTTTTTCTTGCTACACGTGATTCTGCACAGGACATAATGTTCATACTTTGGCATGAAACCACCTGCCGTCTCGGCAGCGATGCTTTGGCTGTTTCAGATCTGGCTCATGCAAAAAAAAAATTTATTATTTTTTTAAGTGTTGTATGAATTGGGTAGTGATTTTTTTTTTTTTTTTTTTTTTTAATTTTCCCCAAATGAATCTTCCAGGTTTTTTTTTAAATGTCCTTTTATCTCCATCTGTCTGAACAGCCGGTGTGATTTAGGAGTTATTTTTATGAGGTCTCGTGCTCGGGGAATTCCAAGAAAGCAAATGACACTTCGGTTAGAGTGAGAGAGAGAGAGAGAGAGAGAGAGAGAGAGAGAGAGAGAGAGAGAGAGAGAGAGAGAGAGAGAGAGAGAGAGAGAGAGAGAGAGAGAGAGAGAGAGAGAGAGAGAGAGAGAGAGAGAGAGAGAGAGAGAACAACCTGTTTATTTTCAAAGTGACTTCCACTGCACTGCAAAAAAGTGAACTGAGAAGTTGTACTCATTCTGTTCAGTCACCATCATATTTGCAATTTCTATTGAGTTGGATAATCAACATCAAGGGTGCGAGATTTCCCTTCTTCTTCTTCTTCTTCTTCTTCTCCCTCTGCCGCTTTATCCGGAGTCGGCTGGTGGAGGCAGCAGCCTCAGCAGAGACCTCCAGACCTCCCAGGTCCCACCCACCTCCTCCAGCTCATCCAGCTGAAACCGATGCCTCCTCAGCTGACTCCTCTCCATGTGGAGGAGCAGCGGCTCTACTCCAAGCTCCTCCCGGGTGACTGAGCTCCTCATCCTGTGAGATTTCCTGAAAAATGACAATTTTAGCCCCTTGTTTGCAGCTTCCTACAAAAATGAACAATGTTAGTCCAGTGTGTGAGTCGGACTGCTTCAGGCCTGGACCTTCCACTCGTTGAGAAGTAGAGCAAGCAAGTCCAGACTTGACATCTGTGTGTTCCTGGTTTCACTGGCAAACACGTGTCGCTGTTGTTAGAACCACTGGAGAAGCACTGCATTAACTGGGACCTCGATGATTCACTCAAAGTAAGATTTTTTCCCGCCCTGCACACGTGTGAGGTGTGCATGGTGGCGCTGCGGTGTCATGCCGAAGATCTGCACGCCTGTCGGAACTGGGACGCACCGTCGCAGTATTTTGTGAAAATGTGATTTTGTGTCAAATATGATCTTTCATAAAATCCAGCTGCCATGTCACTGTGTGTATGTCTTTGATTTGAAATGCCCTCACTGAGAGTTTATAATATAATTAAATCATTAGGTTGGTCTGTATCAATTAATATTGTATTTATCGGACTTAACTCCTTTATTGTTGTTATTTATTGTTGTATACGCGTCTAATGAACGATGAATGTTGATCAACTCGAACGTGAAGTGAAGGCTGCAGTTGTCTACTACTGCTGTTGCTGCTACTACCGCTACTACAGCTAGTACTGCAGGTACTACCCAGAAAACTAGAATATCCTGAAAAGGTTGTTGTATTTCTGCAATTCAACTTAAAAGGTGAATGTGACATATTATATCAAGGAATAATATGCAAATCAATATATTTCAAGTTTTTATTTCTTTGGATTTTGCTGATCAGGTCTTGCAGCTTAAAAAAAAACCCTCAAATTTTCTAATAATTTTCTGAGTTTGTGGGTTTGTGGTTTTAATAAGCTGAAAATCTTAATCAGCAAAGTTACAACAAGGAACTGCTTGAGATGTCAATTTGCGTGGAATGGCTCAATAAAATGTGTTGCTTTCATCTTTGTGTTAAATTGCCAAAATAAAACAACTTTTACTGGATATTCTAATGTTTCGGGTAGTGCCTGTGCTACTACTGCCACTACTCTCCTGTTTCAGTTTTCAGAGTTCCTCATTGGAACAAGGGTTAGGGTTGAGCAGCAGTTATTCGTTGGTATTTTGAGAGTAAAGTGGGAGTTGAAGCTGCAGCTGCTGTCAGTGTGGACTGACTGGCAGCAGCAAACCGCTGTGGAGATGCCAGTATTGTGAGGGCCGTCCCCTCCATGCTAATATCAACCCTGATCATCACGATGATACATTGATAAAAGTGAACTCTGACCCATAGTTTCAGTGTTGAAACTCTGAACCGTTACAACAAACACAGAGAAGAATAAAGACAACTTTGAAGCAGTTCATGTCGTGAGTGAACTTCCCCGCCACTGCCAGTCTGTGATAGGTTTTGTTTTCTCCTATTTATTAGGTTTTTGTATCTTTTTCTTCATAGTTATTATTGATGATGTTGCTGTTTGGCTCGCAAACATTGACACTGTTCTGTCTTGTGCTGCTTTTGCTGCTGTGGCAACAAGAGTTTCCACCTCGGGGTTGAAGTTTTACTCTCTGTCTGTCTGTCTGTCCGCCTGTCTGTCCGTCTGTCTGTCTGTCTGTCCGCCTGTCTGTCCGTCTGTCTGTCTGTCTGTCCGCCTGTCTGTCCGTCTGTCTGTCTGTCTGTCTGTCCGTCCGTCCGTCTGTCTGTCTGTCTGTCTGTCCAGTCAACCATCTCGTCCAGTCGGACGTCTCTGTGCGCGCTCCCGCCGGCGTGCGTCCCCGTCCCGTCCCAGCGCGCGCGCCATCGAACCTCGGCTCGTGACCTCTCACATCGCGCACGAAGCCCGCTGGGCCACGGGCGCGCGCCCACGAGGTCCCGGCAGCGGCGGCGGCGAAACCAGAGGCACCAACGAGGATGCGCGCACCCGTGCGTGGCCGCGCTTGGCCGCCCGCCCCCTGGGCTTCGGACATGATGGACGTGTTCGGCGGTGATGGAGACCAAACTCCGGTCCTCGGTCCCGGTCCCGCCCGGTCCGGTCCGGTACGACCCGGTAAGCGCGCCTCGCTCGCACGCACGCCAGGTTCGCGTGTGGCACCGTTTGGCACCGCGACACACACACACACACACACACACACACACACACACACTCTGGCTCGCGCTCTCAGTGATGTGTAGCAGATTAATTATTATGTAAGGCACGAGCTCGAACCCTCGGAGCCGCGCGCGCAGGAGCAGGAATTTGGTCCTCCGCGCGAAGGTAGTGCTGGACTTTATTATTATTATTATTGCTATTATTGTTATTATTGTTATATTTCTCTCCCCGTCCGCGCGCAACATCTTCATCGCGGCTGGAAGAAACTCAACCTCTCTGCAAGTTAACGTCCTGTGTGTGTGTGTGTGTGTGTGTGTGTGTGTGTGTGTGTGTGTGTGTGTGTGTGTGTGTGTGTGTGTGTGTGTCAACAGCTGTCCGCCGGCTCTCTGCAGTGGTGTGAGGTCAGTCAGCGAGGCGGTGGTTGGTGGCGCCGCTTCCTCACTCACTCACCTTTGTCCTGGTGTGTCATTTTTATTTTTTTCCCCAAACACAGCCCCCTTCACCCCCCCCCCCCCCCCACCGTCCGGTAAGTCGCTCGTTTGACGTGGATTCACGAGGAGAACAAACAAGCCGAGTCAATCTGACGGGACTTCCGCTCGCCTGCTGTTGTGTGGAGTTTAAAGCTCGTCTGTTGAGAATCGAATCCCCCCCCCCCCCCCACGCGATTAGTGTTGCCCCCCCCCCCCCATCCCCCTAAAAAAAAACTCTGAAATGCCGCTCAGTCGCTTGTTTGGTTGTTTGGTTTTTGTTACATCAGGCTGAATTTCATTGTCTCGGACATTGATGGATGAGGGATTGACAGCAGTGTGTGTGTGTGTGTGTGTGTGTGTGTGTGTGTGTGTGTGTGTGTGTGTGTGTGTGTGTGTGTGTGCGCGCTCTGACTGACAGACAGACCTCACCAATCCCACCGTGCAGTGACCAGCAGCAGCCAATCCCCTGGATTAGAGGAGGGATTATGAGTGGGATTTGCCTCAGTGCCTCATATCTGCTTCATGCTGGACGCCGGCGACGCTTCATTTCATTTTTATTATGATTATTGAGGACATTGTTTGTCTGAACAGATTAAAGCGATGCACAGCGGTTTGAATACAGCTTGCGCTGGTGACTCATGAAGCCCATGATGTCTCCAACCCTGATCAATCCAGAGGACTTCGCCATGGTGTAGCCTCCAGCTCACCGTGCCAGAGTTGTGTTGGTTTGTCAGGCGGCGGCACTGATGTGTCGATGATGAAGGCATCCTCAGCCAGGAAAGGTCTGCTAGCCAATGTTGGGCAACTCCAGAGACACCACAGGTTCATATGCTGCACATATCTAATGAATAGATGGTCATTGTTCTGAGAGGAGGTACACAACTGCGTCTGAATGAATGGACTTAATGGTCACATGGGACATGTTTGTATGTACGTGATCACCAGGAATGTGTTGAAACACATCATGTGTTGCACGGAGCTGCGTCTTCAGATCAACATCTCTGCTTTCAACCAGGAGGGGGCCCTCTAGTACAAGCTGCTCCTGCATGTTGCTGCTGTTTCCCTGATGCTACGTCTGCTAATGTTTGTTGCAGGATGTTTCACGCACTGCACTGGCCGTGCTGATAATAAAGTGTGTGAGTCTCCTGGGCTTTAAGCTCATCTCACCCTCGGAGATCTATCGAGTTGACTGAGTGCTGTCCGTGGTGCTGAAACCACCCTTCCTCTGGCCTCACTCCTCCTTCGGGACAAAGCAAATGTTTGTGACTGCAGTTGTGTCTCAGCTGGATTCCAGAAGAGAAGTAGAAGGTTTTCTAGCTGGGCAACTGGACTTGTTTTTAGTTCTGAAACTGAAGAAGCCTCCTCGGATGAGAGGTGAACCACTTCAAGATCGAAGAACGAGTCCAGTTGCCCAAACTTAACCCTTCCACTTTAAGACGGGCTGGATGACTGAGAACCTTCGCAGACATATTTGTGTTCAGTTTGTTGTGTTGAAGGCCGGCTGTTAACGGTGGAGCAGGTGGAGACGAGCGTGAGGCCACGCCAGAGTTGTGAGCCGCCTTGTCGAAAACCTTTTTGCCGTCCAGCTCACAGACTCGCACCGCGTGAAGCTGAAGAGAGACGACGGGAGCCATGGAGTCGATGCAAAGCGACGCCGACTGCCTCCTGGATGGAAACTTCAGAAAGAAAAGAAGAAAAAGTCCACCTGCTTGTGTTATTTGTTGACTCATATCTGTGTGTTTATTTTCCCCTTTGACCTTTTGACCTGCTCAGACGCCACCGTGATGATGAAGATGACGAAGATGATGATGAAGATGAGCGCCGTCACAGAGAGCAGAAGAGTCCCAGCCCGCGTGTCCTCCGGCAAACACTTAATGCCATTAAAAAGCATCCAGTCCCGAAACAAGCAGGGACGGACATGTGAACACTAGAGGGCAGCACGTTGCCTTTGCTTTTTCTTCCAATCGTCTTCTTCATGCTGGTTTCGTCGGAGGCCATGGAAACATTCCGCAGCGAAGCGCTTTGAAGATGCCTTTGAACATCCGGGCCAAGCCCAGCGGGACCCAGAGCAGGCTGACCTCCAGCTCCAGGAACGCCGATGGCGCCGCCACCCATTCGCGCTTCTCCAAAGCGGCCAAGCCGGCCAAGGGCAAGCAGGCGGCGAGCTCGTTGCCGGGCTCCCGCTCGGGCCTGCAGCCGGGCTGCGTGTCCGGGACGGCCCCGGCTGGGAAGACCCTGTCCATGGAGAACATCCAGTCCATCAGTGCTGCCTACGCCACCTCAGGACCCACCTACCCCAGCGAGTCCCACCCTCGCCACCAGAACCCCAGCGAGTCCCTGGAAGGTTCTGGTTCCTACCCCAAAGGCACCATGACGCTGGGACGGAGCACCAGCCGCTCGTCCTGCACCAGGAGAACCACCACCACCACCACCACCACGGGGAGCAGCCCCAACATCACCTCCTACGGGCTGCACCCCCCCTCGGACCCTTACGGAGACCAGAGCGCCGGCCAATCACGGCAGGCCACCAGGAATCCACGTATGTTGGACTCCCCCAACGGGCAGGGAGAGGCCTCCAACTATGAGCTCCAGGCTCAGCTGAGGGACCTTCAGAGGGAGAACGAGCACCTGAGGAGAGAGCTGGACGGCGGCAGGGTCAGGAGGACGGGAACCGCAGGAACCGCAGGAACCGCAGGAACCGCAGGAACCGCAGGAACCACAGGAACCACGGGTGGGAACAGCGTCAACTTCTGGAGCTCCGAGGTGAAGAAGGACAAGGGCTCCCGGTGCCGGGAGGACGGAGGAGTGAGGAGCTCCGTTCTGAAGGAGCACCACAGGAGCAACCAGGAGGACGACGTGCAGGTGAGAGAACAAAGCGACGCTCCGAAGCACCGCGGTCGTCACAATCAAATCCTGCGGTGGCGTCTGCGGGTCCAAGCGGTCCGAGTCAAGGTCTCAGAGTCCAGTGGTCAAAACTGGTGGGCGTGAGGCTCCGATACCACTGCAGAACAAGTAGAGGACCAGTACTGGCCAATATCAAGACAGAGTACCTTATATGGCCAATACACAGTATAGAATTTTTCCACAGATGTTGAGTTATTTGAGCAACATTCCTCAGCAAGTTCCAGTGCAGCAGAAACACACATTTAACAAAATTGTCATATACAAACGTATACAACTGGTATCGGCACGCAGTCAAGCAGCGTCGGGCGGAAAACAAAATGACTCCTAAAGCTGTACAGTCGTACGGACATAATATTTATTTATTTTTGCAGCGCTGCCCATCTGTCTCCTGCGTGCATCTTGCCTCTTGTTTTGCTCTTCAAGGTTGCGTGGAGAGGAGTGTGAGGCTGGCGGAGCGCTGCCAGTGTTTCCATGGGGACCAGAGTCTGTCTGATGTCGCCCACATTCTGCAAATAAAACAAAATAAAGAAAATGTGTGAACTGGTCCTGAGCAGCGGTCTGCTGCGCGTGACCTTTCCTTCAAGTCCGTCCTCCAGGTCTTCAGCCGTCCAGCGAACATCACTTCATCCAGACCCAGACACCCTCGTCTGACCACCGCCCCTTTTAAAGTAACAAGTAACACAGACAAGTAACTGTTACACAACTGTGTCCGGAGACGACAAGCTAGCTTTTTCCGGTGGTTTGTCCTCTCCGGGTCGGTGGAGGGACCCTGCCTCAGGGGGAGGAGCTCCAGGATCTCAGAGTCTCTGCTGAGGCTGCTGCCTCCACAACCCGACTCTGGATGAAGTGGCAGCAGAAGTAGAAGTTGTCTGTGTGTAGTTTCCATTTCTTCTGTTGGTCAGTTGGTGTGATGGTCCAGGGCTGAGTACTCTACCCGTGCCCATACTACCAAACCGATACCAGTTGTATGTGTATATGACAACTTTGTTAAATGTGTGTTTGTACTGCAGTGACACACTGAGAAATGTTGTTCTAATAACACAACAGCTGTGGAAAACTAAAAAAAATCAAAGTGATTTTACTGAGTACTCAGTATCGCTGAGTACTGAGGTGCAAGTACTCTCGTACTGCAAGTACTCTACTCGCTGTGTGAAGAAGTGCTATTGTTATTTTCAGCCTCCTGCTGTCGGGCGAACTGTGAACCTCTCTCGCCCTCTTTCTTCCTCAGCGTGTCGTCACCTTCTTCCCTCCTCTTCCTCTCCTCTCCTCCTCGCTGCCTTCAGCGTGTTTGTTTTTATTGTTTGTCCTTGGAGACACTGGGCAGGGTTTGGTCTGACGTGGGAACTTTCTCATTAGCATAACGAAGGAATGTCACCTTTTCTCCCTCTCGGCCCCTGGCCATCTGTGTGTGTGCGCGCGTGTGTGTTTGGTGTGTGTGTGTGTGTGTTTTCATTTTGAATATACGGCCGTGACAGCCATAACATTATGACCCGTGTTGGGAAAATAAATAGCGCACAGTGCTTAACCAACTGATGAGGTCACCACCTGATGTCACATTTATGTCCCAGACAGCAAACACACAAAGAACACAAAGAACACAAAGAAGAGCGGCAGTACTGAAAATCCCTTTAGAAGTTTCTGGAAGAGTTAAAGGACCTGCATGTTGAAGCCCCTTAGTGGAAATGAAATGTTGTAAATGTGTGTATATATACAGAGTATATATATATATATACATGTCATTGCTAAGAAAGTCAATTAAGTCATCATTTCTGAAATTATAGTTAGCAGTAGTAGCAGTACTAGTAGTAGTACTAGTAGTAGTACTAGTAGTAGTAGTTGCAGGGTGCGTCACTGAGTGTTGCTGCCTGCCAAGTGGGACAGTGTCTTGTTCTGCTCAGCAAAACTGACCCATGGTCACACTGAGGTCACACTGAGGTCACACTGAGG
>CM020512.1:22138404-22140904 GCA_009823395.1 Thamnaconus septentrionalis | reverse complement strand
CTGTTCCCAGGATGAAAGCATTGCGCCGGCTGATATTATCTAGCGGCTACCTTATGAGATACAGCTCACTGGTACGCTGCTCTGTGCTCCGTGAAAGTAGCCAGCGTTTGTTGTTGTCGTTGTCGTTGTCGTTTGAGTTACTGTTGCCTTCCTATGGACTCCATCTAGTCTGCCCCATCCGGACGTTTGACCTCTGACCCCTGTCGTCGACGCGAGTGCACTTGAAAGAAATATGATGGCATCTTTACGTCTGTGCCAGCGATGCACGATCGTCCTGTATTTGACAACGATTCCCGTTTTGAATGGATACAAAATTCTAAATAAAATTCAGATGTCTATTGGTAACAAAGCAGTTCAAACTATGTGAACCATGGACTTCTCTGAAACCATATTTTAAGTTGTGATTGGCCACTAGTGGGAGCCACTGGCCTGTGAAGGCTATGGCACCGAGCGCTGCGGGAGACGGCCTTTATTTTAATGAATGAATGTTGGCAACACTAGAGAGTGTGTGTGTGTGTGTGTGTGTGTGTGTGTGAGAGAGAGAGAGAGAGAGAGAGAGAGAGAGAGAGCAGGCAGCCTTGTAGGTCAGAGCTACGTTGAATTATTGAAGTGCTGCTGGAGAACGTTGCTAAAGGCTCATACACACTGAACGCGTCAAGCGCAGGGGGGCGTCAGCGCAGCCATTCATTGTGTATGTGCGACGTCGGCGCAAGAGCGCAACGCCGCGCTGAGAGCAGAGCGTCGCGCAAGGGTGGCGTTTGACGCCTTGACGCCTTTGACGCTCGATTTAAAAATGTTTTAAATCGAGCGTCAACGCGCTGTGACGACATCTTGGCGCGGCCAATAGGAGAGCAGTCGGCTCCGAAAAAAGTGGCCAGACGCAGAGCGCCAGCAGCGAGAGAGCAGGAGTGAGAAAAGTGGAGGAAAACTTGTCTCTCGCAGTGTCCCGAGTGTAAAATCTGAAATGACGCTGAGCTCTGGGACTCAAGACTAGCTTAAAAATATGCATCTGGTTGGCGACTCTGCTCGGTTTCGGAGCTCTGACGTTCTTGTTAGCTCCGGTGCTCGTACTAGCTGCTACGTGTTTTGCATTGAGGTGGTGCCGGGGCTTGAATAACTGCGGTGGAACGAAAACTCGTTGTGCCACCGTTTGCACACAACAGCGCTCTCGTCCTCCCGCTTGCTACTCAGTGCGTTGCTATCCATTTTGCCGGAACTCTACTCGTGCAATGTACGTTCCGTGTTGTCTTGAGTATAAAATAAAATGCGAATCATCGCGATAATGATCCGACCCTAATATATATGAAAAAGCAACAACCTTATGTTCATAAATTGTCAGACACAGTTCGATGTAGAGAAGTTTTAACACACATGTAAACACTGGTGCCGTGCTCTGCATCTGGGCACTTTATTTTCCCCCAGAACCGGCTGCTCTCCTATTGGCCGCGCCAAGGTGTCGTCACAGGGCGTTGACGCCAGGTCTGCCCCTGCTTGCGCCTACTTGCGCCATACCGCGCGTCGGACCGCGTCAAAAACGCGTTCAGTGTGTATGAGCCTTAAGCGTTGCTAAGCGTTGCTAAGCGTTGCTAAGCGAAGCTCCGGTGGCCTCGCCAGGTGGGAAGTGAACAGACTGAGGGGCCGAGGGGCCGAGGTGGACGAGGCTGAGAGAGAGCAGGAGAGAGAGAGCCACACCGAGCAGAGAAGGCTGAGCACCAGCGAGGTGGAGAGAGAGCGAGGATCTCAGTCCGAGGATCTCAGAACATCTGTCTGGATCCATGTTTCTCGGCTCAGGCTTTGTTGAGTTTGACCAGTGAGCAGAATCTTCCGAGATGTGGAGACGGCCGAGGGCTCAGTAGCTTCGGCCAGGGAGGAAGAGCTCAAGATGATGAGCCGCCAGGCTTGTTTTTACCGCGTTCCACCTCAGGAGCTTCACCGTCGGAACCAGCAGCAGGCAGAATCAGCCAAGACCAGGGCGCTGCAGAACGTCATTGACATGAAGGTAGGAGGAGGAGGAGGAGGTGGCGGAGGTGGAGGAGGAGGAGGAAAAAGAGGGGGAAGATGAGATGTTCTGGGGTTAAAGGAGTAAAACATCCATCATTAGTTCATAAAGACCTTCTCTGAAGGTCTTCTCTGATTGGTGGTCCCCAGCTGACGAGCCGTTCAGGCCCACTGAGGTGTTTAGAGGGGCCATCAGCCCAGCAGGTCGACCATCAGCCTGGATCTTCACTGGTGAAGCTGCGACACAAAGCAGAAACTAGTCTGAAAATAATCTAGACACAGAAATAATGAGAATAAACAACCAGCAGAGCAGTGAGGAGACGTTCAGGTCCTGACGTCCTCACACCCAGGAAACCTTTGAATGATTGACGAGCCTCGCTGTCATGTGATCTTCTCATCAACACCAACAGTCGGCTCCACCGGGCCGACGACGAGAAGCCACTGCCGGTGCTCCGAGCGCCGGGGTTCCATGAAGGCAGCGTGACAGTGAACGTCACACTGC
>CM020512.1:22120904-22135904 GCA_009823395.1 Thamnaconus septentrionalis | reverse complement strand
CTTTCTTTGTGTGTCTTTCTTCTGCTTTGTCAATCTCGGGTGGGGGGGTGGGGGGGTTGGGGAGCTAATGTGCTAACATGGAGAAGAGCCACGAGGACACGAGGTGAACATGCTGGGAATCAAACCCTCAACCTTCCTGCCAACCACAGCGCCACAGTGTTTCCTCAATACTTCAGCGTGGGAATTTAAACAAGATGGAATCTTTTCCCACAATTCCCCTGAACAGTCCAGTCCACAAACCTGGCAACCCAAGTCAGTGTGTGTGTGTGTGTGTGTGTGTGTGTGACTGTCGGCCTGCCCGCTGCTGATTGGTTGGTTGCTTGGTGACGGTGCAGGACACCAAGATCTCCTCCCTGGAGAGGAACCTGCGAGAGCTGGAGGACGAGGTGCAGATGCTGAAGAGCAGCGGCCTGCTGCAGCCCGACGGCCAGCAGGGGGAGCTCAAGCTGGAGGCCGAGTCCTACAAGAGCCACTCCAGGTTCATGAAGACCAAGGTAGACCCTGCCGACCAGTGGCAGGCCACCAGGCCACCAGGCTGGCTGGCTGCCTGGCTGGCTGGCTGGCTGCCTGGCTGGCTGCCTGCATGCCTGCTTCCACACCAGCATGTGAGGGAGCTCTGCATGCTGTTGCATGTTGCATGCTGCGTGTTACACGCCTGCACTGGACGCAAGAACCGCAGAGAAACCCAGTTTGTGTTTCAGGGGGGAAAACCGCTCTTCTCTTCTTCTACTCTTTACTGCAGCGTTTGCTTTGTGAAGTGCTGTGTGTGCGCACGCTGCCGACCTTCGTCTTTGTGATGGCTGACAGACTCGATTCGCACAGGTCACGGGAGGTCAAAGGTCAAGCGGTCAGATGGAATTGAAGAGAACTGAAGAGCCGCAGAAGGAAGTTTATCCTGCGGGAATGTTCCAAAAAAAACAACTCAGTGACTGGAGTGTTATTGTTGTTGAGCGATAATGTGGCCCCACAATGCCGTGCATGGAGTTGATTTGATTCTGGCATGTTTGCATCACTGGATGATGTTTTGACAGAAACAGCTGAGCTGCAGCAGTGACAGTCGCTCTGCTCCTCTTCCTCAGAGATTCTTTCTCCTCCGTTCTGTGTGTTTGCAGTTATGTTTTCTGGCCCATGTTTTGTGGCGGCACCTCGTCCGTGTCGCAAACTGTCTGTTTCCTGGCCGGGACGCTGACTTCCACTCTGCTCTCCGTCACACGAGTGAAGGATCTGTCCGTCTTTCTCTTCAATGACCTTGGAACAAAGCTGCCAACGCCTTTCTGCTCGTCTGTGTGTGTGTGTGTGTGTGTTGTTTGGATGGTTGGTCCAGATGGAGCAGCTGAAGCAGGAAGTGAGCAGGAAGGAGGCGGAGCTCCAGGCCCTGCAGACCAAACTGGAGACGCTGGCCAATCAGAACTCGGACTGCAAGCAGCACATCGAGGTGCTGAAGGAGTCGCTCAGCGCCAAGGAGCAGCGAGCCAACACACTGCAGACAGAGGCGAGGACACACACACACACACACACACACACACACACACACACACACACACACGAGTGTTTCTCCTCTGTTTGACTGTGGCAGCCTGGTTTGTTGCTCTCCTCCTCCTGCAGGTGGACGCCCTGCGGGTGCGGCTGGAGGAGAAGGAGACCTTCCTGAGCAAGAAGACCAAGCAGCTGCAGGACCTGGGCGACGAGAAGAGCACGCTGACCGGGGAGAGCCGGGACCTCAAGGACATGCTGGAGGTGAAGGAGCGCAAGGTCAACGTCCTGCAGAAGAAGGTGAGGACGGCCGCGAGGAGGAAATCGTTCCACGTGGTTCTTCACCACGTCCGGCCTCACGCACATCTGTCTGACCTCCAGATCGAGAACCTGCTGGAGCAGCTGAAGGACAAAGACAAGCAGCTGGCGGCCCTGAGGGAGCGAGTCCAGGGCCTGCAGACCGACTCCAGCAACACCGAGACGGCGCTGAGCACGCTGGAGGAGGCCCTGTCAGAGAAGGTAAAGCTGTTTTTAAAGCATCTTGGTGCTGTTGGAGCCGGCATCAACACCGAGGCATCAGAACATTTTCCCTCCGTCTGGTGAACGCAGGAACGAGTGATTGAAAACCTGCGGGAGCAGAAGGAGCGGGAGGAGCGGGCTCGGCTGGAGGAGTTGCAGCAGATGAGGAAGGAGAACCAGGAGTTGAAGGACAAGCTGGCCGCCGTTCTGCCCCAGAAGCAGCTCGGCACCACGGGCCAGAACCAGAACCAGAACCAGAACCAGAACCAGAGCCAGAGCCTGAGCCTGAGCCAGAACCAGAACCAGCGGCCCAACAGGGAGGTCGGTAGTAAAGACAGAGAGAGGCTCCTGGTCCTTTTCCAGGTCCAGGGTGCAGTAGTTGGAGATTTTCAGAACAAACAGTGACATCCAGTGGTGACACATTAGATTGCAGCACTCCAAAATATTCTGAACAAAAAGAATAGAAACTTTATCCAGCAGATGAAGGTGGTAAAATAAGCCCACAGCGTGTCGTGACAACCTGCTTCATTAACTGCATCAGTGCTCCTGGTTCTTCTGCTGCACTTGGATTGTTCTGCCTTTTTTGTGTCGTCCTCCAGGTGGCGCCGAAGGTCGACGGCGTTCCAACCGGAAGCCCGACGGTGTGTTTTCTCTCACGCTGCTCGTCTATTCATCCATCTCATTTCTTTTTGCTTGCTTGTGTGTTTTGTGTGTGTGTGTGTCCGTGTGTCTCCATTTGTGCGTTCTACAGATGGGATTGTTGCAGAACAAAAACAAACCTTCCTGAATTGTTTGCGTTAAAAGCAGATGAAGAAGGTTGGGTTGGGAGAGAAAAGGAAGCAAGTTGTGTCAGAAAGTTTGAAACTACTTTACTCATGAAAAGTAAGAAAGTACAGGTTCTGAAATGTTTTATTGATATGTCAGGTCAAAATCTATTGATAATTTTGCCAAAATGAAAAAGTCGTGATAGTTTTTGTTCTCTTTCAACTGCAGGTCAAAGTTCTGACCGTTGACACACTTTTAACAACAATAACTAATGTTCTTTTCAACATATTTTTTTTTCTCTGTACTGGGGACAATCAGTGACCCTAAAAATAAAAATTAATAAAAGAATGTTTAATAATGAGTGAATTACTTCAGACAGAATTTTTATCTTTTAGACGCAAAAGTAACCGACTGCTTTTCCAATGTGAGGAAAGCAAAGATATTTGTGTACAAATGTAGGGAGTAACAAAAAAAAGTGGTCAGAAAAAGGGAATACTCAAGTGAAGTACAGGTACCTGAAGAATCTACCCAAGTACACGAAGTATTCAATTACTTTCCACCTCTGCTAATGAAAGTTGAAGCGAGTGCAGCCAGGAATTTTCCAGCCGCTGCCATCATTTGCATTCTTTTCTTCTGCTCCTCCTCCTCCTCCTCCCCCTTCTGCTCCACCACCACCCCCACCTCCTTCGATTCTTCCTCAAAACAAGGTCCAGAACGCCGAGACGGATTCCAGCAGGAAGTGTCCCGACATCAGCGACCGCCTGCGGCTGCTGGAGCAGGAAGTGGCCCGGAACAGGGAGGATTCTGGGAAGTCCCAGGTGGAGGTGGAGAGGCTGACGGCGGCGCTGAGGGAGGCGGAGGTGGAGAGGCTGAGCAGGGAGAGGACGGTGGCCGAGCTGGAGAGGTGAGGCTGTCGGAATGCCGGAGGTGTGAACAGGAAGTCAAACCCACAGCGGGTCCAAATCTGGAACTGGGTCAAAGTCTCGGCCCAACATTGATTCTGACGGAAGAAATCTTCCTCCTGATGGAGCAGTGAAGCGTCTAATACGGAGCCAAACAACCTGAATATGGAACAAGCAGAGCTTCATGCTAGACAATGACTAATTTCATAGTGCCAATGTAAATAAAAATCATCTGCCTCTTTTTAATTTTCAGCCTTCTGATTTAAATTTTAACAGCAACTCTTTCCCGCAGGCTGATTAATACATTTAAAAACAAAATAACAACAATAAACCAATTTTAAAAAATTGCAATGGACTCCAGAACTAAACAACTTCCTGTTGGATGTGATGGAGCAGCGTCAGGAGGAGGAAGTTTCCTTCAAACATCAGGCAAATTTCAGATTCAATTTAAAGATTTGGCTAAAAAAAAAAAAAAAAAAAGTTTTTTTAATGAAAAAAATATATTAATGCTGTTGCCACGTGGTCCAAATCAGTGAGGCTAAGTTAGCATAGTGATCGCTAAAGGACGGTGCTACTGTGTCGACCTGGAGAAGCGCAGGTGAATAAAACCGCCAGCAGGGGGAGTTGAGGAAACGCTGACCCAAGTGTTGTTGTTGTTGTTGTTGTTGACAGCTGCTATTGGCTGGCAGGAGCTCTGATTCAAACAAGACAAAAAAAACTTTATTCTGAAGGCAACAAGAAATCCCAACGTGCAGCGCAACAAGCTCCGCCCACTTTCAAAGAGAATCGGATTTTTGAGTCCTTTGAGTCACTTAGTGACTCATAAAGAGCGTGTGGAAATTGAGGTGTGCACAACAACAAGCTCCGCCCACTTCCAGACTTCGACCAATGACGCTGCTGAAACCGCTGACGTGCAAACGATTCGTTTCATTGTGATGAAAGAGAGTCGGGGAGTCGCGAGTCAGTGATGCGACTGGTGAGTCAGTGTGATGCAGGACCGAGCAGTTTGGCTCTTCCTCTGTTTTTTGCATGGACTGTCACCTGCTTCCCTGATCTTTCAGCTTTTTAGCTTCTCGTCCTTTTCTTCAAGGCAAATCAAATCTCCCGGCATCCAGAAGCAGATGATTCCCGCTGACTTGAGGAAAGACTTCCAGACGGACGGACATCCACACTCACTGTCCCAGGTCAGTGTGTGTGTGTGTGTGTGTGTGTGTGTTTTATTCTCACCTGCTGTCAAACAACCACTTGAAGCCCTGGCGGTACCACCTGCTCCTGAAGCCCCACCCCCTCTTGAAGCTCTGCCCCTCCTGAAGCCCCGCCCCCTCCTCTCTCTGTCAGTATCATGGTGTCTTCTTCTTTTCTTCTTCTTCTTCTTCTTCTTCTTCTTCTTCTTCTTCTTCCTCATCCACGTATCTTGTCTGGACCTATCGCAGCTTCTTTCATCAGTTTTGCAGCTTTTTACTGCGACAAAGCAGCAACAACGTGTGAAGCTCAGGCACGTTGCTGTCCCCTGATCTTCTCCTTCTTCCTCCTTCTTCCTCCAGCTGGAGGAGCTGACGGGAGCCCTGGAGAAGACCAGTAAGGAGCTGGACGCCACCAAGCTGCAGCTGAGCTCCACCCAGCAGTCGCTGGTGGAGCGGGAGCGCCGGCTGGGCAGCCTGCGGCTGGAGCGCCGCCAGCAGCTGGAGGAGATCCTGGAGATGAAGTGAGTGTCTTCATCTCCACACGGCTGCACAGCAGCTTCTTTTTAGCGTTGCCAGTCTTTGAGCGCCTCCCCAACCCGGTCCTGCAGGCAGCAGGCTCTCCTGGCCGCCATCAGCGAGAAGGACGCCAACATCGCCCTGCTGGAGTTGTCCTCGTCCAGACGCAAGAAGGTCCAGGAGGAGGTGATGGGCCTGAAGAGGGACAAGGACCGACTCATGCACCAACTCAAACAGCAGGTATCCAGAGGCCTCCAGTGAAGTGCACGTAGACAACACAGCACCGGAGCTCCTGGTCCCTGACTCCTGGTCTCAGACTCCTGGTCTCAGACTCCTGGTCTCAGACTCCTGGTCTCAGTCCCAGACTCCTGGTCCCCGACTCCTGGTCTCAGACTCCTGGTCTCAGACTCCTTGTCCTTTTTCCTCCTTTATCGTCAAATAGTCTTGGGAGCCGACCTGCTTCTGTCAATCAAAGCCGAGCAGCTTTAAATTCAAACCCGGTGTTGGACGACCAAAGCTTTGAATATGGTCGCACACCCTCCAAATGTTGAGCTACCATTTCAAAACGAAACTGTACTTATATGTATATGGAATAGAATAGAATAGAACAGAAAGCCTTTATTAACCCCGCCCCCTGCCACCTGCTCGCAGACTCAGAGCCGAATGAAGCTGATTGCCGACAACTACGAGGAGGATCACAACCATCACCACCAGCACCTCCTGCACCACCGCAGCCTGCCCACCAGGGGGGCGCTACAACCAGCGCCACCGCCCACGGCCAACCACCGACCCCCCCCTCCGCTGGACCAGGTGACGCACCAGATTTGTTTAATGTGACAACTGGTTGTGTCTGCGGTGTTTAGACGGAATCTTCATTTCTGTTTTCCCCCTCCAGGATGATGAAGAGGGAATATGGGCGTGACCATATTCCTGTCACCATGCTTGTCCTTCTGCAGATAACCAGAAGGAGGCGCTGGACCTTTTTGCACGTTCCCACCGTGATGCTGCCATCAGAGCGGCAACACAACCAACTGGTTGAGCTGGTTCTGATTGGACCGAGCCTGCGGTGCTACAGACTTCTGGCTTCCTATTGGCTCATTTCAGCCTCAGACTGCTTCTCTGGATGGCGTGACTGTGTTTGTACACCCACCAGAAGCTGCAGGGCAGCGTTTCTCAACTGGTGGGTCACGACTCAAAAGTGGGTCAAGGCTTCATGGGCAGTTTTTGTTTTTGTTTTTGTGGAATAAATTTGTGTCATGACTTCATGATGAGCTCAAATGTGTGTTGTGAGACTCCACCAGTTGAGAAGCTACAGGACAAACTTTGTTTGTTTGTTAGTTTGTTGTTTTTAGATGTCACAACATGGACCTCAAAGCGATGATCCACAGAGACCTTCTCCATGTGTCGTGCCAAAGGAGACAAAACAAAACGACCCAAAAATGAGTGACATGAGTCTGAATCACTGGGATGGAAAAACCACCGGGGGGCGCTAACTCATTGGTTTGACTATCTCTCTCCATGTCCTGCGGGGGGATTAACAGGAAATGGTAAATTAGGGGGGGTTTGAGAAGATGCGACCAAAAAGGGAAAGAAAAAAAGAAGCAGCTCTGGGATTGGCTGACGCCTTCCCTGGACATCAGCACCTTCACAAACAGGAAGTGACACACTGCGAAACAGCCAACTTCCTGTCGCTATTTTTCATCTTCAATGGTTTTGAGTGCCACTCTACTCTCTCTCTTTTTTCATTTTCTTCTTCATCTGCGTCATGTGACTTCATGTCCCATTTTATTTCCTCGTCCGTCCGTCCGTCCGTCCGTCCGTCGGCCCTGCGAGTCCCAGTGGCTCCAGTCCAAGTTTCACTGTGCTGGGACTTCCCCATGGCACGATGTTGTGTCGTGTTTTGGCTACAACAGTGTAACACTGGCTGTGTCTTACATCGCCCCCTACTGTCACCATGCAGTCACTACATAGTGGCTACGCCATGTGGCATTGCTGTCTGAATCCTGAGGGAACATTGGTACTCTACGGAGCCCCCTGGTGACATGGATGGAAATAATAATAATAATGTGTACTACAACTATATCAGTTATTATCATGAGATAATAAACGTGTGGCCACGCGATGGTGAATGCGTGCCCAGGTGTTATTATCTGGTGGCCACAATATGGTTCATTTGTGCCAGTAGTGGGATGGTTGTCTATATGCAGCTTTCAGTTTTGGACTGATGCTGATTATCACTTGCAAATAAAGGTAATTATACCCTGCTTCTGTCTCTTTCAACAGTGGGCTAGAGTGAGAATGACAACAATAATTATCTCATGGGAATGATAGAGTAAAAGCGTGGCCACACATTATTATTTTTTCCATCCATGTCACCAGAGGCGCTCCGTAGTATTCACTATATGGTCAGTGACTCAATGTATCCCACGATGCATCGCTATGAGTAGTGTACAACCGATGCATTGCACTCACACTGACTCATAGGTAGACAAGTCGAGTTGTTATTTCCATCCGGGAAGTGTAATCTGTCAGCAAAATATGTACTGGTCACAAAAATGCAAATATATGTGCACATTAATTTCCATATTTCATGATTATTACATTTATGAGCACCTGCCGACGGGATGACGTCATCATTAACGGCGCCAAGATCATCTGAAAGTTTTGTTTTTTTAAATTTGACTGATGAGTTGCTGTGTGGTGGCGACGTAGACCTGCCAGTAGAGGGAGCCAGTGGGGGGTTTGGGACTCAGCAGGCGTTTCCATCCGGCCTTTACCTGTTATGTACATTTTTATGTGCGTGTGTGCGTGTGTGTGTGTGTGTGTGTGTGTGGTACCAAGCACCGCGAGGGCGACTCCACTCAGAAGGGTTTCAACGGTCGCTGCTCTCCACTCGATTCCACAGTGTTTTCTTGAGGTGGTCGGCTCGTCTGTTTGAATTAAAGATCTTTTCAAAGGAACATCTTGTGCCTCTGTGGCTCTCGTCAGAGTCTTCTTCTTCTCCTTCTCCTCTTTCTTCTTCTTCTTCTTCTTCTTCTATTTCGGGCAGTGTGAAAAGTTTGGCCGGAGCACAAACTGTGGAGCTGATTTTATTTGTGGCTTCTGTTTTCTTTTGGTTTGCGTTTTTGCGTGTGTTTGTGTGTGTGTACATTGATTTTTTCTTCAATCTTGGTAGAGAGGGGTCAAAAGTCAACTTTGTCCTAGAGACATGGGGCCACTTGCTTTGTCATCAGGATCCCCCAAGAAGCGCCCACGCCAAATTTGAGACTTCTAGTACTTGAGGAACCCCGAAACCCTAACCCTAATTTCAGCTAACCCTAACCCTAACCCTAGTTTCAGCCTTATCGTTCACCCTAATTCAATGCAAGTCTATGGGGTGAAATTTCAACTTTGTCCTAGAGACATGGGGCCACTTGCTTTTTCATCAGGGCCCCCCAAGAAGCGCCCACGCCAAATTTGAGACTTCTAGTACTTGAGGAACCCCGAAACCCTAACCCTAATTTCAGCTAACCCTAACCCTAACCCTAGTTTCAGCCTTATCGTTAACCCTAATTCAATGCAAGTCTATGGGGTGAAATTTCAACTTTGTCCTAGAGACGAGGGGCCACTTGTTTTGTCATCAGGACCCCTATAGAAGCACCCACGCCAAATTTGGGGCTTCCTCGGAACGCCTCCATATACATATGCATATCGATAGAAATTAACTAACTAACAGATTGGAATTTCATTCACTTTGCATTCGATTTCAGCATGAAACAAACTTCATTGACTATAAGCTGGAAACACTTCGAAACTAAGTAGAAACTCTGAGAAATATGTAAATATCTCCACAGACAGAGTTAATTAATGGGCTTCATCATAGCTCCGTTCTCCACGGCACTCCGTCAGTCCGCAGCGTCATCAGCATTGAGCATTGAGATCCATGTTGGTGCAACCAGCGCCCCCACCCCACACACACACACACACACACACACACACACACACACACACACACTACTGGACCAAGTGACGCATCAGATTTGTTTCATGTGACAGTGTTATTGCTCAGGTTTTATGTGTCTGAATTGAAAAATAAATTTAAAAAACTAGCAGTTGTCGGTTGGTCGACACCTCTCCTCCCCCCCAACTGGTTGGCTTTGCGAAAGGAGTCGTTTTCTGCCAAACTAATCCTAGTTTAGACGGACACTGTTTTCCTGTCATGATGTTTTTTTTTCTCTCCCCCTCGACCTCCCAGGAGGATAAAGAGCGGGACCATACTGCCCTTCTCCTCTCAACTTGTCCTTCTGCAGGTAACCAGAAGGAGGCGCTGGACCTTTTTGCACGTTCCCACCGTGATGCTGCCAACAGAGCGACAACACAACCAACTGGTTGAGCTGGTTTTGATTGCACCAAGCCTGCGGTGCCACAGACTTCTGGCTTCCTATTGGCCCATTTCAGCCTCAGACTGCTTCTCTGGATGGCGTGACTGTTACACCCACCACAAGCTGCAGGGCAGCGTTTCTCAACTGCTGGGTCACGTCTCAAAAGTGGGTTGCGTAGCTGTTTTGTTTGGGTTGCGGCTTCATGGGCAGTTTCGTTTTTATTTTCTTTCTTTTTTTAAAAGGAGTTTCACCGGAGCACAAACTGTGTGCAGCCGATTTTAATTGTGGCTTCTGTTTTCTTTTGTTTCGCGTTTTTGTGTGTGTAGAGAGAAAGAGTTTATTTTTTGAAAGCTTGGCTAGTTTCAATTAAAGTTGACTTTCCGTCCCCTTCAGATTAGAAGAGGGTCGACGAGGAAGACTGACTCAATGTTTCTGAGGAGGAAGAAATCCTCATGGAGGCCTCCAGGAGGTCAAGGAGCCAATGACAAAAGTAACACAACACCACCACAGTCATAAAGTCATAAAGCGTGGCAACGGTTTCAGACTTTTCAAAATTGAATTATTATTTTTTTATTTATTGGATCGTAATAAATTAATGAATTAAAAGGTAGTTGTACTGTAATGTTGACTCAGTCAAAACTGCAGGTGAAATTCATTGCAGATGTGAGTCACATTGTGTAAATGTTACTCCAACAGACAGTAAAAAAAAAAAGACAAGCTCACTGAATAAATTGATTTACTGTTTATTATTTACCGATTATCAATAAAGTTCCTTTTGTTTTTTTAATGTTTGCTCCTCATGGTCCTCTGCTGTTTCATTGTGTGTGTGTGTGTGTGTGTGTGTGTGTGTGTGTGTGGGGGATCCTTGGTGTGTCAATCATCTCCACTGGTTGTAGTTCTGTCAGTCACCACTAGATGGAGCTCTCCTCTTCACTCTCCTCCTCATCCTCCCTCAACACCTGCAGAGAGAAGAAGAGACAGCAGGAGTCAGGACTCAGGGTCCTTGAACGCATCATCACAGAGACGTTGACTGTTGATGGAGATGATGGAGTGACTGGTGAGAAGAAGCAGACTCTCAGTCACATGTCAAGTGTGGAACATATGAAGGTCATGTGACCATGGAGTGTTGGACTGAGACTGAGGCCTGATGAAGATGAACTGATCAATAATTGAGTGGTGAACTGAGAGAAGAAGCAGTTTGGCAGCAGATGTTGGATGAATGAGGAGCAGCTGGACGTCACCATCCTCCTCTCACACTGTGACTGGGAACACTGGACCTCTGCTGTGGGATCAACTGGCTTTGGTGCTGGAACCATCATCCACTGCTTCCAAACCAGTACTGACCTCACACTCTCCAGTCGATAGTCTCTGCTGTGGACAAGATCCATCAGTGGCTTCACTGATGGATCCTTCAGCTGGTTCCCTCTCAGGTCCAGGTGTCTGAGGTGGGAGGGGTTGGACTTCAGAGCTGAGAGCAGCCAATCACAGCTGATCTCTGACAAACTGCAGCTCCACAATCTGAATAAAGAATACAACAACAACAACAAATAAAAATGTCACCTTGAAAATAATTCCTCAGTCTAAAACTAATGTTTTTAAGTTTGGTCACATGACCACTGATTACCTTTTTAAAAAATAATATATATATATATATATGTGTATATAAAATAAAATAATAATGATAATAATAATAATTTAGTTCAAATGTGAACAGAGTGAAGTTTT
Organism: Thamnaconus septentrionalis; assembly: GCA_009823395.1. Lineage (NCBI taxonomy): Eukaryota > Metazoa > Chordata > Actinopteri > Tetraodontiformes > Monacanthidae > Thamnaconus > Thamnaconus septentrionalis. The sequence continues at coordinate 22,124,459 of CM020512.1, read as the reverse complement.
CAGATTTCTGGATGCAACTTAGATATAAATAAACCTTCAGTCCAGTGTTTATTCAACATGTGTGATGAAGTGTGTTTGGTGCTGAAACCATCATCCACTGGTTCCAAACCAGTACTGACCTCAGAGTCTCCAGTTTACAGTCTGGACTCTGCAGAAAACCACTCAGCTCCTTCACTCCTGAATCCTGCAGCTGGTTGAGACTCAGGTCCAGCTCTCTGAGGTGGGAGGGGTTGGACTTCAGAGCTGAGAGCAGCCAATCACAGCTGAGCTCTGACAAACTGCAGTCACACAACCTGAATAAAGAATAAATGATGGAGAGTTTATAATGATGGAGAGTTTTTCCAGGGTGTCATCACTCTGAACATCAAACTGAAATGTCCACTTCTCCTTTTAAATAAATCTTCAGTCCAAAACGAATGTATTTACATGATGTTTGGTCACATGACCACTGATGACCTTTTTTAAATTTCAAACATGAACAGCATGAAGTTTTCAGATTTCTGGATGTAATTTTAACATTAAAAAAAAAAAAAAAAACTTCAGTCCAATGTTTATTCAACATGTGTGATGAAGTGTGTTTGGTGCTGAAACCATCATCCACTGGTTCCAAACCAGTACTGACCTCAAAGTCTCCAGTTTACAGTCTGGACTCTGCAGAAAACCACTCAGCTCCTTCACTGATGAATCCTTCAGTTGGTAATTGTGACTCAGGTCCAGGTGTCTGAGGTGGGAGGGGTTGGACTTCAGAGCTGAGAGCAGCCAATCACAGCTGAGCTCTGACAACCAGCAGCTCCACAACCTGAATGTAGAATAAATGATGGAGAGTTTATAATGATGGAGAGTTTTTCCAGGGTGTCATCACTCTGAACATCAAACTGAAATGTCGACTTCAGAATCTGCAAAAATAAAGAAAAACAATGGGAGAGAGAATGCGAGCAAATGAATGGTGCAATCTAACATCTGACCACAAGGTGACACACTGCACACACTGTACCATTAAACCCAGTTTCAGACATTTGAGACACAAACCAGTGACTGCAAATTGAATTTAAAACAATAGTGATTGGAAAAACCTGACATCAACAACAAGAGTGATAGAAGTTGTAGAGTGAAGAGGGTGAACTGACCTCAGAGTCTCCAGTTTACAGTCTGGACTCTGCAGAAAACCACTCAGCTCCTTCACTCCTGAATCCTGCAGCTGGTTGTCAGTCAGGTCCAGGTGTCTGAGGTGGGAGGGGTTGGACTTCAGAGCTGAGAGCAGCCAATCACAGCTGGTCTCTGACAAACTGCAGCCCCTCAACCTGAATAAAGAATGAATATTTGATTTCTTCCATGGTGTAAATGTCATATTAAGACATTTCTCCCTCTTGATGATCCAGATGTGCAGCTGTTGGGATCACTGAGTCATTCCCTCAAAGGAGTCATTGTGCCAGTGTGTTGTCAACACAATAACAACAGCAGTGTGTCAGTCAGTGTGCAGCCAATCAGCAGTGAAGATGGAAAATAATCAGTGAGTCCTTTGTGTGCTTGTGGCTGTTTTCAGTCATCAGAGTCTCGTTACAAGTCAAACACATTCAAAGGACAAGATGAAGAAATACTGCTGCACTATTAATCTGCCTCTAATACTTCTTCACAGGATCTTCTGCTCAGTCATGTGACCTTCATCACCAATCAACAACTTCCATTGAGCTCCAAAGTGACTGGAGACATTTTCCACACTTTCTTCCACCATCCAAAGTCTTTTGTGGCTGCAGATTGTTGACATGAAAATATCAACAACATCCACTTTGTCTAGATGACTCTTTAATATCTGCTTCAAAGTCTGAGCACTGAGCAGCGTTACACACCAGTTGTCATCTGCTGACACACACTGTCCACCAGTAGAAAGCAGGAACTGACCTGAGAACTTCCAGTCTGCAGTTTGGACTCTGCAGTCCAGCACAGAGCAGCTTCACTCCAGAAGCCTTCAGGGTGTTGTCACTCAAGTCCAGGTGTCTGAGGTGGGAGGGGCTGGACTGCAGAGCTGAAGACACCACTGCACACTGAAGCTCTGAGAGGTCACCCTGATATCTGCAATGAAGGAGAGCAGAGTGAGGAGTTGTGGTCAACATGTGAGACTCTGCTGACTGTGAAAGTCATTCAAGACTCATTAACATCTGATCAGCTGCTTCATCATCATCATCATCATCATCCTCATTCTGCCACTGTCACATCTTCATCTCCATCCTGGACTCCAATGGAGCAGCTTCACTGCACTCACCATCCAACACAAAGCAGCTGAGTTAGCCCTGTGTTGACAGCCTGCTGCTAAAAGTCACCACTCAGTGTTTCCCTTTGTTTCTTGGAGACCTGCAGCCACAAGTGGACCTGCTGATGTTGATCCACCCTGTGACTGGAGGAGCTGCTGATATAGCAGGGTGGCTAACACCAAGAGCACACACACACACACACACACACACACACACACACACACACACACACACACACACACAGTTTACGTCCTAACGTATCACAGCCTTCCTGCAGTTCCTCACAGCTGGAATCAGTCTCAATCTTCCCTCCACTGTTGTCTTGTACTTCCTCAGGTCCAACTCCTCCAGAACCTCCTCTGACATCTGCAGCATGTAGGCCAGAGCTGAACACTGGAACATTGAGAGTATCTTCTCTGATCTGTTCTCTGACTGCAGGAACTCTTGGACCTCCTGATGCACTGACTGATCCTTCACCTCCAGCAGACAGTGGAAGATGTTGATGCTTCTGTCAGGAGAGATTCTGCCAGTGTTCATCTCCTTCAGGTTGTTGATGACCTTCTGTGAGGTTCCTGGATGGATGTCAGTGAGACCCAGCAGGCCTCCTAAGAGTCTCTGGTTGGATTCCAGACTGAGTCCATGGAGAAAGCGAACAAACAAGTCCAGATGACCATTCAGACTCTGCAGGGATTCCTCCATCCTCCTCCTCAGGAACTCATCCAGGGATTCTCCAGGAACAAAATAGTTTCCTCTTTTCCTGTTGGTGTGACAGTGGAAGCTGTAGACTGCAGCCAGAAACTCCTGAACACTCAGATGAACGAAGCAGTAGATGGTTTTGTGGAAGATCACACTCTCTTTCTGAAGATCTCTGTACAAACTCCTGAGTACACAGAGGCGTCAGTCACACTGAGACCACACTTCTCCAGGTCTTCACTGTAGAACATGATGTTTCCACTCTCCAGATGTTCAAATGCCAGCTGGCCCAGCTTCAGAAGAAGCTCCCTGTCAGCCTCCGTCAGCTCCTGTGGACCTCCTCCATACTTGTGCTGCTTCCTCTGGGTCTGGATCAGCAGGAAGTGTGAGTACATGTCAGTCAGGGTCTTGGGCAGCTCTTCTTTCTGCTCTGTGGTCAACATGCTCTCCAGAACTGTGGCAGTGATCCAGCAGAAGACTGGGATCTCACACATGATGTGGAGGCTCCTGGAGGCCTTGATGTGGGAGATGATCCTATTGGACACATCTCCTCTATCTCTGAACCTCCTCCTGAAATACTCCTCCTTCTGGTCATCGGTGAAGCCTCGTACTT